>JZKD02S0742199.1:144855-199616 GCA_000966675.3 Picea glauca
GATCAACCTGACTAACTGGGGATGGAACTAGATTGACCAATTCATCAACCAATGGGGGATTGGGAGAGGGTTTATGGTAAGTTGTAGGAAAGTTTTGTTTGAGATCATCAATCTTTTCCAATAGATATGAAGCTTCATCCATGTGAGGACAAACATAGGTTTGGTGCATCTCTTTACATAACAAGCAAGGAAATTTGACTTTACCCGTCTTACTTCCAGCCTAATTATCACTAGTTGATGGTTTATCACCAGCATGATTTGCAATGGCTGATGACGTGGATTGGGAAGAAACCTGATACCACACTTCTATGACCTTGGGAATACTAGGGAAATCCTTGAGAAGGTGATCACCCTTGCAAATCCTGCAAGGGAATTTGGGCTTGTGATTCTTCTTTTTAGACTTGACGAGACCATCAACAATCCCAACATGATGCCCAGAGGTTGGATGATCACTGCCAACATGTCCTGCAGTGGTTGGAATATTTCCCTCTTTCTTATTTTTCTTCTTGTTAATATTTTGTTTCTTCTTCTTCTTGTCCACCTGGTTACTATTTGTAGAGCTTTCCCTAGGTGAAGAGGAAGAGTGAGAAAAAGACCTTGTGGGTGAAGAAGGTGAAGGATCGACATGAGGTTGATGATCCTAGGGTGGAGTGTTTACATATGAAGCACTAGGAGCATTTGCGTTCACTGGAGTGGAAAACAACCAAACTGGTAACCCAATCGTGAGACCAGAAAGAGTTAAAGTTGTGATGTAAGGTGGACCAATGTAAGGTGGACAAAAGGAGAAACAAATGGTATCCCATGAAAAGGGATTCCTTCATTGGTGTTATCATCATAACAATTTTTATATCAGGATCCGAGTTTGAGAGATTTAGCGAAAATCCACATCGCTGTGGAAGTGTGATACTTTAGAGGATAAGGCCTTATATAGCAACATCTGGAAAAATATAGTGGAGGAACAAAAGGTAGGATTCAGTGGATCGTCGATCTGAAGTAGCTTGGATAAATGGCTGAGGGACATATTGGGGAATGAAGCAGCACATAAAATAGTTATTCGAAGGTGGGGCAGGGAAAACTACCATGGTTTAGTTCATGGATGCACGACGCCTCTAGAGTTACATTGGGGAGAAAAGTGGTATTCCTGAAACCACTTTCTCCAATCCATGATATCAAAAGTTGCTAGGGCACGAAGGATCGTCGATATGAAGTAGCCCAAATCAATGGTTGAGGGTCATATCGACGATTGAAATAGCGCAAGGATTAATCATTTGAAGGTGGGTCGGAAAAAACTACCACGGTTTCATTCATGGACGTTGTAAATGTGTTGAATCTGAACAGAATAGATCTAGCTAAACAATAATACACACATTTGCAGAGAGAATTGGAAAAGGAATAAGGAGAGAAAGAATGGAAGAATTCTCATTAACTGTTTCCACACTTAACGA
This sequence comes from Picea glauca, assembly GCA_000966675.3. NCBI lineage: Eukaryota > Viridiplantae > Streptophyta > Pinopsida > Pinales > Pinaceae > Picea > Picea glauca. The sequence continues at coordinate 146,301 of JZKD02S0742199.1, forward strand.
GTGAATAGTTTACAATAGATATAGGATACACGAGTAACTAATGAGCCATAGTGGTGGTCTAGATTGATCTAGACACACACCAACAGTTACAAGAGTAAATTGCCACCTAGTCTAGTCTCTCAGGCAGTTATGGGAGTGAACTGCCACCTAGTTGAGTTAACTAGTCAACTAGTCTTCAATTAACTGACTGAACAAAGAAGTAGTGAGTTGGTGATGATCCCAATGTTTCATGGTGACAAAACCAATGCAACATCTAAACTCAACTCAACTAGTCAAACTAAAATGTCAACTGAAAGAGAATATTCTCCAGGTGGAATATTCTCCCCTAAAATATAAGAGACTAGATAATGACTAATTATGACTAATAAACAAGGAATAAACTTAGGAAAAGTAAATCCTAAGTGTGTGTGAAGTAACTCCAACACCCCCCATGAACATCACTATGGTGAAAATAAAGAATGGGTCCCGGCTATGAGGCCATGTTAGGTACCTAAATACAAAAGATACACTGAACTAAACGAGGAAAGAGAGAAAACCTCATGGGAACAAAACCCCCCGTCAAATTACAATGCATAAAATAAAAAATGATAAGGAATAAAAGGCAGGTGCTAAGCAACCATTTCCTTCACTCCAAGAAGACCTCGCAACTGTGCAAGTTTATTCTCTTTGAAGATTTTTTTGAAGATGTAGATGTCTGCATGGATCTGATGAAGTATATGTATCATTGCTATTTCCACACATATCCACTTTATCTTCTTGTAATGAATAATATCCAAATAAAGTTTGGATGAAACTTTGAAAACCGTATGGCCGTTTCCGGAAAAACGATGAAATTTTGTTGATTTTGAAACAATCATAACTTTAGTTCCCGGACTCCATTTTGGATGATTTGTCTTTTCAAATTGGATATTTTCTTGAGAGGAATTCAAATATCCAATTTGTTTCTACAATTTTTTCTCAAAAAATATCAAAATGGCATCTGATGTGCGCAACTCTCTTTTTGTCTCCTCGCATGCATGCATTGCGCATGGAAAAGTGTTTGCGTGTGACTCCTGAGATGCATGCCATATATCTTCCACATGAATTTCAGAAAACAAATCTGAAATGGAGTAGACATCATCTTCAATTATTGGAATACAAATTTCTACAAATACTTTTGTAGAAGGCTCTTCAAACTGAGATGATTCATCTTCCAGTGGCTTTTCTACATTCTCTATCTTGTCAACATTTTGCATGCATTCTTCTTTATTCCCAAATAAAACCTCCAATGTGCTCCATAAATCATTTGGAGTGAATTCTTGTGATTCATCATATACTTGATGGAGAATTTCGGGAGAAATAAAATAGAGGATACATCCTATGGCCATATCTTTTCTATTGAGAAAGTCATTTTTCTCATCGACAGAATCAGGCTCTACTTCCATTGCCATAGTTATTTGGTATAAGCCTCTGCATCTTAGAATAAGCAGAATTTTTGGCTTCCATTCCAAATAGTTATGAGGCGTGAGAAGTATTTCTGGCAAATAATCCATCTTTTTTTTGTCTTCAATCTTTTGTACCTGCAAAAAAAAATTTGGTGTAGTTTTTGCTTAGCACTTCATTGGCTCTGATACCATGTAAATGTGTTGAACCTGCACAAAATAGATCTAGCTAAACAATAATACACACATTTGTAGAGAGAATTGGAAAAGGAAGAAGAAGGAGAGAAATAATGGAAAAATTCTCATTAACTGTTTGCACACTCAAAGAGTGAATAATTTACAATAGATATAGGATACATGAGTAACTAATGAACCATAGTGGTGGTCTAGATTGATCTGGACACACACCAGCAGTTACAAGAGTAAATTGCCACCTAGTCTAGTCTCTTAGGCAGTTATGGGAGTGAACTTCCACCTAACTAAGTTAACTAGTCAACTAGTATTCAATTAACTGACTGAAAAAAAGGTAGTGAGTTGGTGATGATCCCAATGTTGCATGGTGACAAAACCAATGAAAAATCTAAACTCAACTCAACTAGTCAAACTGAAATGTCAACTGAAAGAGAATATTCTCCCCTAAAATATAGGAGACTGGATAATGACTAATTATGACTAATAAACAAGGAATAACCTTAAGAAAAATAAATCCTAGGTGTGTGTGAAGTAACTCCAACAGACACGTGGTGCCTCTAGAGGTACATCAGGGAAAATAACGATCTTCCTAAAACCTCTTTCTCCAATCCCCGATGTCGATAGGCACATATAAAAGGAGGATCCCCGACATTATTTTATGATACTTTGAAACATTCAAATGTTCAAAATTTGGCGCAAACCATCCATTCGAAACTCAAACTCAAAGTTGGATCAGATTTTTGTTTTCTTCACCACTTAACAGGTATTTTTCACAATGGCCACTAATCCTTTCATTTTATCTGTGAATGAACAAGACATTGCCTCTAGATAAGAATCCCTAATTGACAGGGACTCCTATGTTTTTGACACAGAGATAACAGTCTCCCCCATTTCTGTGTCCAAATTGAATTTGTTAGACAATTTTGGGAAGCAGATCCCTTTTCTCAAAATGCCTCAAGCCTCCATTACCCCTTATTTCATAGAAATAGTCTTTCCTTTCCCTAATTTCATAAGTTGGTGTGTCGAACAATATTCATAGGAAGAAAGAGTTATCTTGAATAAATTAGGGTCATAGGTTTTATGTGAAATAGACAACCCATCACTTTGACATACCCTCAATGTATCAGAGTCCTCCTCCGTAGTGTCAGAGCCCTTCGATGAAGAGAAGATGATCACAGTTTACAGAGAATGCCCTTCAGAAGTAAAAACCATGTTTATGTAAACCATTGTCAAACCTAAACACCATTCAGAAAGTTTTTCATTACCTATCAATGTGAGCGTTATAATCATTGAGGTCCAGTGGGCATGTTCCATGCTTAGCCAAATTTTAGGGTTAGATAACGAAAAGTTCATAGTAGAATTCATGTTAGGTTTCATATTAACCTTTTTTGTGCCAAAGTCTCATCATTCGGTATGTATTAGTTTTGACAAATTCATCGTTGATAATATGCATCGACAACTAGTCAATTTTAATTCATTGAGACACTTCAGATACTACACGCACCTGCTGAGGATGTTCCTGGAATCGAACAAGACCGAATTCCCTGAAACTTCTTTCATCTCAACTGAATGTAAAAGGATCACCATGCTTAATTTCATAAATAAGATCATGTCCAAGGTATAGAGTCTTATCTTCGACTCAGACTTGCCCAGGGTTCTAGAAGAAATGAAAAGTTTTTTACAACCAAATCCAAAGAGAAGAGTAGGAGATTGGATGTTGTTCATTCAATCTACTATGATATGTGTGTGTGGCTATCAAGAAGGACCTTATATTTTACCAGTCTTTTTGACTCCCAAAATTTTTTCTTTAGAGTTCATCAGACAAAGGATCATTTCAGAAACATATCACTTTCTGAAAGAACACAAGGCATCTAACTTAAAATTTCTTTTCATGGTAGGACCCTTTGTGGTAAAAAACAAATCCTGTTTACCTCATATCCAACCCAAATTCAATGAATTTGGTTTTACACAACTACAAGGAAGGAAATATGACCCACATCAGATCATATCAAAGAGAAGTCTGATGAGGGAATTGGGCCCCTATGAGCACAAGCATGTAGAAGGATTTGATAAACTAGCTAATATGGAAACATGTACAGATGTGGAGGTCACTTTATAGCATGATCGGATAAAACCAATAGAGTCTTCACCTCAACAGATCCAGACACATAAATCTTATCCAAGATTGATTGTTAAATCCCCAAAGATGAGTGTTTATAATAAGAGGAATAGTTCAGAATCCCTGGGTCCCAGTATTCAACAAAATATTTCCAAGAAGATGAAAATTACACCACCCTCTCAAGTGGTTGACCTGGAAGAAGAAGAACCTAAAGAGAAAAAGAGCATGGAGATGGTGGAAGGTGCAACTAAGAACGAAGAAGATGGTATAGGAAGCATGCCACACAGTGAAAGCAGTACAGGGGTTTTTAGCAGCAAGAAACACATATTTAGCAAGACACCTGGGGTAGTATATCAATCCAAAGAGGACTTGGTGAACCAGTATGTTGTAAAGGGAAGTATGGAAAACAATGAGATAAGAGACATGTTGCCCGAAGTAGAGAAGATATCCTAGCACAAGACGTGTCTATTCTCATTCAGATATGTGGAAATAAAGATGTTTAATATAGCAATAACATATGATGATAAAGTTTTTGAAATCAAGATGCACTATGAGAATATTGGTGCCCCAGACAAAGTAAAGTTTCATAGGAATGCTAGTGGAATGCTAGTGACATGCTATACTCGGACTACCTAATTTTAAGCCTGGAAGTTTCAATATTGACAACACATGCACTCAAACTAGATGGACAATTGAAACAGGAGAAAGCATCAAGAAAATCTTGGCAGACACGGGTCAAAATATTGGAGTCTGAAGGCCCTCAAGGAGTAAAGGCTTCCTTAGATGAGAAGGACAAGATAATCCAAGGTCTGAAGAAGAAGATAAATATGTCCCCTACTGAACATCCACAGGAAGAAGAGCTAGGTGCTCTAGAGAAAGAGAAGGAAACATTTAGACAAGAAGCGCTAAATTAGACAGCCAAAGTGTTGTAGTTGGAAAAGGAGAAAGATAATTGGTTACAAGAACAAGTAGCAACGTCAGATGTGGCTGTCATTGTATCTTTTAATGAAGAAGTTGGATCGAGCACTGATGGATTGGTTCAAGCCATGTCCCAAGTGAGCTTACAGACAGCGGCAATCAAAATCCTTAAGGAAGCCTTGGAAAAGCTTAAACAAGAGATGAAAATAAAAGATGAAAAGATGGCTCCACTCCAAAAGGAAAATCAAGATTTGCAAGAGAGAGTAAGCAAGCTGAAGAAGAGGTTAAAAGCAGGGATGATTTTAAGGATGAAAATTTATTTTAAAACATAGAATCCTTGGCGAATCTTAGTAATCCTTCATATGCCAACTATAAATGTTTGGCGATATTTTTGTAAAAATATTCAAATTTATAAGGATTTTATATAGTTTGTATAAAATTTTGGTGATTTTTAAGGTAAAATAATTTTATCCTATACAATTTGGGTGAATCAATTTTAAAATAGCGAATCTTGTTTTTGGAAAAACCATGGAAAATTATCCAATGAATGAAATTTAGCCCCTAAAATCATCCCTGGTTAAAAGGTAAAACATTGTTGCAAGGAGCTAAAAATGTGATCTAGGATGCTATTGTTGCAGAGGCTACTAAGTTCAGGGTTTATCTAAATTTTATAAATGACAAAGACATCATGTCTACCACAGCCCGAAGTAGGTGTACTGTTGTTAATGAAACATTGGCCAAGAAACCTTCGAAATGGGCCCAGAACGCTATTGATTTGCTGAATTTTGTGCCCACTGCTGATCTTTAGATGATTGGGGTAAAATACATAACTGTGTTAATCATCTGGGCCAGGAGAATCATCGCCACACGCAACTTATTCAAATCAATTTAGAACAAAGTTATGCAAATGGAGCACATTATACAGGAGTTTAAAGACACGTTTGAGCAATTGTTCGTCAAGGGCCTCCCACCATTTTGGGATGGAAAAGGTTCATTATATAATCAACAAGACTACAATTCTCTCCTCATTCAGTGTAGGATGGACCATTCCAAATTTGAAGCTATGTAGGAAAGTTTGAAAGGCCCGAGTCTGGTAGAGTATTTGGCCATAAACTTTGGAATTTTGAATCAATTTAAAACATTGAAGATTGGCCTGCTGATTATGTCCTACATGACATGCATTGATCTAGAGATTTTGATTAAGGAGATGATGGACTACGGGATTCCTTTTGAATCACAATGGAAGGAAATCATGCGGTTGGGCAAGACAAAATGCAGTTTTCCCGGGACCAGTAAGTGACCCTAGGTGTCACCAAACTAGCAAGTTTGACAGAAGATCAGGAAAATCTAGATGTCGTAAAGGAAGCTGAGCAGACAGAGGAATCCATTCCTAATTTTGAAACATCTTTTGAGTAATCATTGTAAATCGGTTCATATACCGAGACTGTGAGTTGAAATTACTATAATTAGTTTTAGAAGCTGAAACATTTCGGCTTCATCCATTGTAATAAAATTCTATAAATGCAGGGGCATTTGATTAAATTAATGTTGGCAGAAGTTCAAGAACATCTTTTGGTTGTTTCAAAATCTATTGTAATTTTATGAAGCTGAATTGAATATATATGCAGAAGATTTTGAAGTCTCTATGAAAAGATTTTAATTGGTGGTGATATGAGTTTTGTCTTCTTTCATCATATGTATTTACTATGATCTTTTAATCCATTTACACTTTCTTCTGTTTAAATTGGATAGTTAAAGGCCCAGAATTCGTCTTATGATGCTCTTGGCTTAAGCAATTTAAATTGTGTATGTTTCTTCTTAGCTAATTCAGAATTCATTCCCATAATACTCTGATGTGGTTACTTGTTTTCTTTATATTCCTACACTCTATTAAAATTCAAGAATAACTCAGACTCATTGCCTACTTTATCCTTTATCCTATGGAGAGTTCTACCGGCTGCTCATTGTTTTCATTCACTTTAAGAATTTTGACTCCATAGACCTGAGTGTTCCTCCCCTTCTTTGCCAACAAATTTATTAAAACCCCCCCAAAAAAACCAAAATCTAGCCACCGATTTCCAAATAAATATCAAGTGACATGAGAGAGACCTTTCTGAGTTGAGCAGGCTAGTGCCTCAATTCTAAAGTAGGTTGAAACAATTACCTCTGTCATTTTTCTATCATCCAAACAAAATTATAGAGTGTTACAAATTGGTATATCCAAGAACTGATGCCATAGATACAAGATCAACCCTAAGGTAAACTAAGAAAACAAACAACACATGCTAGAAAATCTAGGAAGAAAACCAAAAAACCAATAACTTCTCACATTGAACTTACTAGTTGGTGATGAAATCCAACATCGCTAGAACAAGTGAGAAGGGGGGTGGGATGAGCGGGTGGATCAACTACGTTGGAAACTTGCTTAATGGGCTTACACCCTGATGAAATCTCCCCAACATTTTATCTGTCAGTTACCCTCCAAGGAACCCGAGTGAGTTTGACCAACGTCTAACCCAGGAACAACAAAGACTCCCCTTAGTTGTCACCTTGTGTATGGATCCTAAGGATTATGGCCACTAGGGTTACCAACTCGCAGTCACCCTCCAGAAGGGAACATTCGATAGTTGGGATTGAACATATGGGCAGGATATCAAGTCCGAAATTATTCTAGAGGACTGAAAACATGAGGACCTCAAACAGATTTGAGATTCACAAAGCACTGAGAATTAATGATCCTAGTGACACTTCAAGAAGAACCCCCAATATACGATCTCTCCACTATCTTTGGCTAAGCCTTGGAGGGGTAATGTTCATTTTTCTCTCACATGCATCCTCGTGTTTATCCCCTCTGTGAGAGGGGGGTCCCGATTATGCTTATACAAAAATTGGATTTTCTCTCCCTATCACAAGATTCTAAGATGGTTTTGTTTTATTTGAAGAGGTCACCTTACGACTTATTCCAAATCTCTATCATGATCTACTATTGATGTATATGCCCTAAAAATAAAAGTTTCTAGATCGCTTTTATTAAGCACTTGATTTTATGGTTGTTGGTTCACTCAAGAATGCAGTAGTGAAACTAGTGATGTTTAAAGGACTTGACTCCAAAAAGGTGCAGATATTGATGCAATGCAATAAAAAAAAATTGATAAAAGCTAGCTAAAGCATGGAGGGGATTTATTTACTCATTTATAATGACAACTAAGCACTCAACAATATGCAATCTTCATTTTCTTTTCAACGAAATGGACAACAATGCCAAACGATGAAATGAAATTTTCGCAATCTAAAAGAAAACAACTTTCCTAATATACTTTTGAAAACACTCCAACAAAATTTTATGCTTTCTCTTTTTCTTTTCAAGTAAATGCAATTTGAAAGGAATTCCTTATATTTCTTTTCTTTCAATATATAATGTGTAATTCATTGAAACATAGATAAGAAGGAAGAAAGGAAAGATTCCAAATTGAAACACTCAAAAATCAAGGCTTCAAAATTGAAAAAAGTCTTCCAAATGACTGAAAAGAAATCAATAGTCAAAGAAATCAAAGCAAGAGTGGGAAAACAATCAAACAGAATTTTCTCCAAACAATCTCTCATGGAGATGCCAATGATCTGTAGACTACTTGAGGAGGTCAAGGAAGTCATTTAATCATAACAATGCAACAATAAATACTCATTAATGTATATCATTAATGCAACAATAAATACTCATTAATGTATGTTGTCAACAGACATGAGGGAATCCACCGATGATGATGATGGAACCCAAGATACCTAGTACAATCTAAAAAGTGTGAATAAAGGAGTTGACGTCGAACACTCATAAATTCATTCGACAAGAGCCAATGATGTAAATCCACTATCAAAATGCAAGGATACCTGCCACTGATGTCTGCAAGTCCCCGGGTACCGATGGGTTTCTAGATTTCAATCCTGGATGATACGTTATAGTTGATAGGGTGAAATCTATCAAAGAAGGGCCTTAATGTATCCCCCATCAATCGAAATGAAACATGTAAAGACATATGGTGTGTAAATCATAATAATGGAGCACAACTGACACAGATATGGATGGGATAAATAGGATGAAAGGAATTGTAGGTGGTTGACGTAGGTAAACTTCCCTTGAACAAGTATGGACAACAAATAACTTGAATCAACAACATTAACTCAGATGAATACCATAATAATGGTCATGGACCTATCAGGGGAATGTGAGATGCGATGGAAATGGTGGTCAATGAGAGAGAATGAATGACCTAACTGTTATATATGATGATAGAACATGTGCATTGTTCAAGGGTAAGTCAAAGTAGTAATTGTTTCTATATAATGAAGATAACAAGACAGAAAAACCCTCTAAAAATTCCCCACCATGAACGACAAGTACCTTTTACTAGTTTTATGAGCTTGAGAAGGATAATAAATGCTCGATATAGCTCATCTAGCGATGAGTCCCTCAACATGTTTTTAACGAACTTGAAGAAGGATGGGTTCGGTCCCACATGGGTCCTTCAATGCTTATTTTTACAAGTTCAAACAAGGTAAAATCAATGGTCTTTTCATGTTTAGAGAGTCTGAAAAGGTCGTAAAGAGGACTCCACAATAAACTTTTTCGCAAAGTTAGTCTCAAGGGTCTGGAAAAGTATAAAACAATACCTAGGAGAAATCTCTTAACCACAATGGATATGGTGTTCCTTTTTCGTAAATAGTCCAATGAAACTGAAAAAGAGATAAACTATTGCTCAACATACATGCTTTCTAATGCACTTTAATGAGCGTGAAAGAAAACAAGATCGCTCCTCAATCTTTTCGTTTTGTAAAGGGTTTAGAAAGAGCTTAAAGAGTTCTCCATAATGAGGTTATTTTTCGTAATTAGTCAATCTGGCCCAAAAAAGGGGTAAATGTATACCAGGTGAACGTCTTTTCAAATCCATATAACGAGTGTGAAAAGAAAAGATTACTTGGCAATATTTTCTTATTTAAGGACTCTAAAAAGAGCTTAAAGGAAAATCCAAAAGTTCATTTTTCGTATATCTTTTACGAGTCCAAAACGTGATAAAAGTATTCTTGATAACCTATTCTCATGTATTTGGAAGCACAAAAAAGAACAAATACTAAGCTCAACAACTTATTCTTATGTATTTATGAGCACGAGAAAGAAAAAATACTAAGCTCAAGATTGGTTTCATTTTTACACAGGATTGAAACAAAGTAAAAAATATGTTTGGGAAGGTTTCATTTTTTCACGAGCTTTTAACTAGGAATACTACCCTCAAAACCGGTTCCATTGTTTTAATGGGCTTAAAACTGAAAAATATTTTTTCTCGACACTTCCCAATGTAAAGCCTAAAGGTGGGTGGTTGGTACTTTTCCCCCATCTTGAGAAGCTAGCGGCTTAACTCTAGAATGATGATCAAAGGATGGAGACATGCCCCCTAAGCATAGTTTCATCCACCGACTCTTCTCCTATTGCCAATTTCTATACCCAATAGACTCCTCGTTACTAATAGGAAAAATGTTCACCGGAGAGGGAGGAAGCAAAAGGATCAACTAACCAAGGTGGATGGAATGAAGGTTCAACGACGAGTTGTAATGGAATATTCAACTCAACAGGAGGTGACTATTTCATTTTTAACGAGCTTGAAATAGGAAAATAATTATGCTCATAAGGGTTTATTTCATATTTTAACAATATTGACATAGGAAAAGAACAATGCTCGAAAATTCGTTTCATTTTTTAATGATCTTGAAATCGAAAATAAACTATGATCTTTGTTGGTTTGGATCCCTAGACCTCTGTTTCATTTTTAACGAGATTGAAACATAAATGGGAACCATGCTCGTAGATCGGTTTCATTTTTTAATGAGCTTCAAATTTCAAATAAACTATGCTCTTTACTAGGTGGGATCCCCAGACCTTTGTTTCATTTTTTAACGAGCTTGGCATAGAAATGGGAACCGTGGTCGCAGCTATCATCTTGATCATGGTTTCTAAGAGGATAATACTCCAGAAGGAATACATGTCAAGGGACAAACCTCAATCATGGCTTCCAAGAGATCTTTGATAGACGAAAGAACAAAATTATGGAAGGAATACATGTCGAGGGGCTCAGGCGTGATATGGGTAGGGATATCAGGCTCTAAAATCCCTATCAAAGAGATCACCATGTCAACTACCATATCTAATTCAGAAGAAGGGAGAGAACCCTTCTCATTGAGATTTGCATTCATGGGACAAGTTGCCACATAATTGGCCTGTGGTGAGGTGGATGACGCTAGCATATAAGGACCATTCAGGGAAGACTGATGGTTGAACATCATATGAGGTCCAATGAATGAATCTTGGTCTATGGTCACTATGTTTCCATTATGATGGAAACACATCACTTGAAAGAGTGTGGACACAAAATATTTCATGGTGTAAACATAGTCTCGCCCGAGGAGAAAATTAAATTCCAAGGGGTCATGGACTACCATCACATCGATGTAGAATATTTCCCCCCCAAAAGTAATAGGAAACTGAGGAAGGATCCCTAAAGGTTGAATAACCCTTATGTTAAAATCCAATAGATTCTGAGTCACCGGTGCAAGTTGAGGTGAATCAAGAGCTTTTCAAGCATTCGAGGATAGGATCCTAACAGAAGCTCCTTCGTCTATTATAGTGTTAGGAATTTACCTACCACAAACCTGAAAAACGATTTGGAAAGGCACTTAAGAAGGAAGACGAGGTTCTGTTAGAGCATTCCAATCAATGGCAATCACATTTCTTGGATGGGGTGTCGTTCGAATGGGTGGAATGCTCCCTAGTTTGGACAAATATGTATTAAAAAGAAATACATGAGCGACATCTTCACTCTTCGAAGAAGGAGTGGGATCGATTGATCGGGGGACTAGATCGAGCACTTGGGTTTCACTTTTCAATGTAAGAGTTGGATCGACCGATGATGGGATCAGATCGATCATTTTGGCTTCAATATTCAAGGGGAGAGTGGGACCAACCAATGACATAATCACATTGACCACTTTATCAATTGGGTCAACTGAGGATGAAACCAAATTGACTACTTGATCAACCTGACTATCTGGGGATGGAACTAGATTGACCAATTCATCAACCAATGGGTGATTGGGAGAGAGTTTATGGTAAGATGTAGGAAATTTTTGTTGGAGATCATTAGTCTTTTCCAACAGATATGAAGCTTCATCCATGTGAGGAAAAAGGTAGGTGTGGTGCATCTCCTTACATAACAAGCAAGGAAATTTTACTTTACCCTTCTTACTTCCAACCTGATTATCACTAGTTGATGGTTTGTCACCAGCATGACTTGCAACGGCTGATGAAGCGGATTGAAAAGAAACCTAATACCACACTTCTATGACCTTTGGAATACTAGGGAAATCCTTGATAAGGTGATCACACTTGCAAATCATGAAAGGGAATTTGGTCTTGTGATTCTTATTTTTAGACTAGATGACACCATCAACAATCCCAGCATGATGCCCAGAGGCTGGTTGATCACTTCCAACATGTCCTACAGTGGTTGGAATATTTCCCTCTTTCTTATTTTTATTCTTCTTAATATTTTGTTTCTTCTTCTTCTTGTCCACCTAGTCACTAGTTGTAGATATTTCCCTAGGTGAATAGGAAGAGCGAGAAGAAGACCCCGTGGGTGAGGAAGGTGAAGGATCGACATGAGGTTGATTATCCTAGGTTAAAATGACCTAATGATAAAGAGGGTTAAAATGAGGGGTTTCTATGTGATAATGACCTAGTGATTAGGTGATATTTAGGTGATAATGACCTAATTATTAAGTGGCCAATAAATTTATAACACCCCCCCAATGTGTTACTCAAGGATCAATTCCAATAGACTCAACAAAGTTGCACCCATCGGTGGGGGTTTGTAGAGTTTAGGCCCCTCTGATTTTGTTGAATTGTTTTTCCATCTGCAAGGATCCAAGTGTTTGGCTATGTGCTTTCTCCTATTTCTCTAAGAATCACTAACCTACCATGTGACAAGGAAAATTGTGCATATAGATTTCAAATCTATCACGTCTAGAGTTCACCAAGTTTAACCGAGAAAGAGGCCCCAATGAGATTTAAAAAATAAAGATTCCAAGTGGTTTTAGGGGCTCCCTAATCATGGTACACGGGGATCCATGTCAAGGAATTGAAGGTTATCTATCTCCATCCATGACTTTTGAGATTGTACTTCAATATGTATAACCAAGTTGACATGTATCAATGTAAAATTGTACCAATACCATTGGTGAGAAACCACACCATCATTAAACAAGGTGTGATTATGTTGCTTCCAAATCTAGAAGAGCACTTGAAATTTGATAATCATTGAAGAAGCATGGAACTCCATGGCCTAGGGAAGATCGTCTCCTAGCAAGGTATCTCATCAACAAAGGAAGGTTGATGAAAACCATTGACATGCAAACTTCACATAGGGTCTAACCTTCTTAGCAAGTGGATATGCCTAGAGGAGGTGTTTCAAGGTTTCAACTCAACCACACTGTGGACACTATGGTTTTTGTACCTCTAGGTAATTTAATATTTTTTAAATAGGGAGACACCCTTGATGAAGCTCCATGCAAAACAACCCTAAATATTTTGTCCATGGTCAATTGATATTTTTATTAATAATCCAAATATTCATCTACATKTGGTCTCTCCTATTRCTTCCAAACTCACTAGCCTACCCTCTAAYGAGGCCAAATGTGCATAKATATTACCAWGCTATCACGTMTAGAKATCACCAAGTTTAATMGAGAAAKATACCCTAATGAWATTGAAAAAATAAATATTCCAAGYGTGTCCATAGGTTCCCTAATCATGGTACATGAGGATCCATGTCTAGGCAYTGAAGGTTATATATCTCCACCCTTTTCTTTTGAGGTTGKACTTCAATATGTATAGAAATGTTGGCATATATCAACGTAACATTGTACCAAAAACATTCATGTGAAGCCACATCATCATTAAACAAGATGTAATTATGCTACTTCCAAATCTAGAGGATCACTTCAACTTTGATAATTATTGAAGAAGTGTGGAACTCCATGGCCCAGGGAAGGTCATCACCTAGAAAGGTAGCTCACCAAGAAAGAAATGTTGATAAAAACCATTGAGATACATACCTCACCTAGTTTATAACCTTATTAGAAAGTGGATATCCCTAGAGCATGTGTTTTAAGGTTTCAGCTTAGCCGCATTGTAGACACTATGGGCTTTGTACTTGTAGATAAGTTAATATTTTGTCAATAGGGAGACACCCCTGATGAAGCTCCATGCGAAAAAACCCTAAAAAAAAATTCAATGGTCAATTGATCTTTTTATTAATAATATGTTGAAGAATGGGTTGAGGTAGTTTAATGAGATGGATGGGAGGTAGGTTTTCCACTCTCCCCACTTGGGTTGAAATCCTCAATGATACTTTGGCCCTGTTGTGGCAAGGCTAGAAGGATAGATTCCTGCTAGATATAGGTATACTCTAGCATGCCTCAAGATACATCGACCCTTTCTAAGTCCCAAGTTATTGGTATGTTTATCTTGCAAACTTTTAGATATATTCTTGGGTTATAATGGAAGCTAATTAATTTGATTCCTAACCTAGCTTAAGTCACTCTAACAGGTTACTAATTCTTATAATTAAATAAATAAAAATTAAATATTTTCACATATTTAATTGATATTTATTATATTTTTTAAATATTTTTTATATTCCTACATAACAAAACAAATATAATAAAATATATCCTACATAATATAGCAACAACAAGATGATCAATTAAACATTTGTTAGACAAGTAGTCGACAATTCAAGTAAGATCAATTTTCTATTATCAATTTTATTGCTTCCCAAAAAGGGTTGGCCGGCCCTTCAAGTGGATATGGTATTATCTTTTAAGAATTACCCACCAGACCAAACCAAATGTAGTCTTTAATCGATACCAAACGTATCGATTAAAGAATTATTTTACTCTTTAATGAATCACTAAGATAACCAATATATAGCCTTTAATGGATACTAAATGTATATAGATAACGGGGGCCAAGTAACCTTTCTCATGGATTTTTATTCATATTTCATTTTAGGATAAATAAATATATGAATTAATCATATTTAATAAGTAACTAGAGAAGTGTCTATTGTTTTTTTCAAAAATATTAAAAAACATGAAAAATAGAATAATTGGTTAAATATTTGTTCAATAATTGGTTGATAATTTATGTTTTCTCTAATATATCCCCATCACCACCCTTATATATATTTTTTCTTTAATATACCCCCATCACCATCCTCATATAAGTGGGAAATATGTTTTCTCCAAGATATCCCCCCACCCTCACCGGAGGGGAGATATATTAGAGAAAACATATATATGAGGGTGAGGGTGATGGTGAGGGTGGCGAGATATATTAGAGAAAACATAATATTTTCTCTCTAATATATCATGTTTTCTGTAATATACCCCACACCCCCACCACCCGTGGGGGGATATATTATATGAGGGTGGGGGTGAGGGGATATATTAGAAAAAACATATTATATGAGGGTGGGGTTTGTAACGTCCCCAACCACCTATGTTGGGACCCACCACAAAAACTATCCCAACTTTCAGTCTAATATCTCAAGAAAATTAGTGCACAGTTAACATTTACACTACAAAGAAACACTTGAGGAAATATACACAACCCAAACTGGTTCACATCGCACCACACTCCTTCCTGATTAAACATGTTATAACAACGAAAGTAGAAAAAATAAATCTGTATGTGTACCAATATGTTGATCACACCAACATTGTTGTGCATATAACCCACTATGAACATGTGAATAATACTACACATACACTAATATGGAGAACTTGAATACTACCATGCGCATAACCATATCAAATTCCCTAGTAGCCCCCATTTTCCTACGTGTGAATACTACTTTCCTACGCACACAATGAATCCATTCGATTGAGAACACATACCACTTTTTGCATGCATGGTACTTCTAGCCTCACTCAAGAAGCTCTTGACCATTTACCAGGATCATCTTAACATAAATTACTTATCAACTAACATACACACCATGTACAACTATTAAACTGAATAACCACATTGCACTTACATGAATAAGAAACATTTAAAAAAAATAACAACCATTATCATATGCATTATCATACAAGAGGTAGACCATAACCAATACAAGTAAATGGAAAGACAGTAAATAGACAAGTACATAATAACACATATCTTTTAGAAAATCAACCAACTGCATGCATGACTTATACGTTCCTCCCAACCATAGAATTTCAACAACAAGTTGCCCTCGAGTTGGGGCTCAAACTTCACCAGGGAAAAAGGACTTCTAGTGCCAATATATGGTCTAACAAGCAACGAAATTGCTCAGTCCAAGGTCTTGATTGCTACAACTAGCCTACATCCACCCATTCCCCACATCCATGTCCCACCTATTAGGGTCCTATAATATAGTCATATGTTCTTCAACTATCTATTTTGGAGTTTTTTTTTATCAGGTTGAGAATGCTTTCATGATAAGGTGCTCATGAGTAATGGTCCAGTGGTATATCCATGCTTCAAATCAGATATCCAGGTATACCTAGTGTTGTCACATGGTTTGTAATTATGATGCATCTCCATGAGTTTTTGAAGGTTTCAAGTGGCTAAATCAGTTGTTTTCATGAATTTGGTTATATTCCAATTGTGGTAGAAAGTTTGGTTTTCGGTAGCTAAAAGGTCGAAATATTATATCCGTTATCTACCGAAGTTAAAACTTTCAGTAGCTAAATGACTTATTCATGCCTATTGTTAGCAACCAAAAGTCTCGAATATCTCAAGCGTTTAAAAGGGTCTCATCACCCTCATATCGACGATAGTACATCAGTCATCATTTGTGGTTATGCTACAAAAACCTCTTTCGGTCATTATTCATCTTATTCTCAGAAGGGATTATCGTTTGTTTATCCTTTGTCCAATCAAATAATCATAACCTAGATCGTTCCCATACCATTTAATCTATCTTGAAAGAATGGTCATGAGCTTTCCCATAAATTGAATCTATCGATCGTTGGTTTGCGGATGTTTTAAATCTACCCTTAGTCTCCCAAACCCTTTCATCTTTTGACCCTATCCCAAATTTAATTGTTTTATCCCTCCTCCATTTGAATCCACCTTCTTTCCTTACATACCCTAAATCCTTTGTCATCAACCCAATTTAGAGAATTTCTAACAAATTTTGGTGATGAAGAGCTCAACAGGAGGTGCCCTTCTGAGGAAGGAACTGCAAGATACTTCATACCTTGAGGCTCACCCTGAGGCCTGTGAATTATTCAAAGAGGTTGGATGCTACAGTTTCTGCCAAAAGCTCCAGGGGTACCATCAGGGTATTACAGAAGAATTTTCCAAGAGCTTTGATGGCTTTATGGTTCAGCTTGGGCCTGTGGTGATGCAGATAGATGAGACCAATGTTGCAACAACTACAAAGATCCCTAGTGAAGGAAAAATGTGGTTTAAGACCACCTCAATCAAGGCAATCGATTTTAGATCATTCCTCAAAGAAGAACATCAAAATATGAAATGGCAGAAAGATATTCCCAGGAGCTACTTGGAGGAGAAATGGAAAACATTGCTAAAGATGATTCAGGTTTACATCACTTGTGAGGGGAGATATGTAAGGACCATGCGCTACCACTTCAGACTGCTCCTCCATTTCACTGGTAATAAACCTCTGAATATGCCCTTTTACCTCCTTAAGAGTCTTACCAAAATGGCTTCTAAATTTCAGGCCAAGCCTCAGAAAGCTAGTAGCAGTCTATTTCATCATGGGTTGATCAAATTGATAGTTTTAGAAGAGTTCGACAGAAGGAATAAGTCTTGGGACTTTCTTCTATTTTGGGGAGAATTTGGGCAAGAAGATTAGAGAAAGAAAGGAGGAACTCCCTCACAAGAATTAACCTCCCCAAAAACCAGTAAAAGGAAAAGAAGAGCACTATGACCTGTAGAAATTTCCACAGAGGTTTCTCCATCAAAATCACTGAAAACAAAAAGGAAGTTAGAGTTTGGAAAAAGTGGAAACGATCAAGAAAAAACTGCAACAACAAATGTCCTAAACCTACCATATTTTGATTCTAAATTAGATCCCTTAGCTGTATAAATGGAAGCAGAGCCATCAGCTGTAGAAATGGAAACCCCTGAAGAAGATGGAACACCATAAAAAAAGAAGGTTAGAAAAAATCCTAAGGTCTAGAAACTGAAATAAGAAAATGTTGATTTAAAGGTGTTAGAGAGACATCTAAAGAAGGAAAATGAGATTCTTAGACAGTCATCTATCAAAATTGGTTATGCATTGGATTAGTTAGCCATCAAGTATGAAACTGTAAAGCACAAGAAAAATAATCTTTGCAAACATAATAGAAAATTACAAAACATGAACAAGGTTTTGAGATTCAAGCTTGTCCACAAGAAGCTAAAACCCAAATCTCACCTCAGGCTTGATACCCTAGCTGAAGCTGCCCTTGATTTCAAATGAAGTGGTTATGATAGATGAAGCAGGGTCAATATGAAACTCAACCATTTTTTACTAATTTTGGGAGTAGTTACAGGTTTCGCCAGCTAAGAGCATCTTCAAAATCCATAATTAGCTGCCGAAAATAATTCCCAGAAAATCAGTAGCTAAATACACTATGTTTTGGTTTCGTTAGCTGTTGAAAGTTCTGTTATCAATAGAAAACACAAAAATATACTCATATCATGGCAAGTGGATTCCTTAATGATCTCTAAGGCTTCCAGAATGATTTTCCAGCTATGACTCGTCCTCAATATGTTGCTTTCAAGTTCAAATGTAATTATATTGGGTTTTTGAAGAAAGTAAAAGTATAGCCCTTTTCTTTGGATTTTGTTTTATTTTCCCTAATTTGATGATCATAGTCAGCGGACAATTATTGCTATTTTTACCCTTTTAGTGGTAAAAATTGAATGTATTGTAATGAATTCAATATATTTGGTGTGATTTTGAAAGAGATCAAATCTCTATTTTTACAGAACATTAATTAGGTATTTGTAGAAATATCTAGAAACAGTTAGAGAAGGGATTCGATCCCCTAGTTTGTAGGATCTGAATGTAATGGAAAACTATAAAAAGTAGAATGGAATATAACATAGGGGTTGGAATTCAATAGATGGATGGTATTGAAAGACCATCATCTATTGTAAAGATGTCCCGAAGGTTGTAAGTGACCCTTTTTGGATGAATACAAAGACATTATGTTTCCAGATTCTTGTGTCATTGTTATGTGGTGAAGTGTTCCTTTATGTAATCTATTTTTTCTGAGGTTTCACATTATGTTATCATTCTTTATTTTTATAAGAATATTATGTTTCAGGATTTGTTTCAAATACCCTATTTTTGGCTTAAAACAATATTTATGTTTTCCTTTGAAATTTGAATGTAGAATTCAGATAAGCTTTGCTCTGCATTTGAAGTGACCCTTGATATTTTCCTCTTTTCCATCTCACAAACTATAAGGATCCACTGACATGATTGCCTTTCCTGGTTACATATGATCTTAGTTATTCCCTCATTTTACAGCTTTAACCTTTGACTCCATTTTGCCCAGTGGTCCTCTTTTGTTGTCGCAACCAAAAACTCAAAAACAAACCTTCTATCCTCATACCTAGCCTAATATTCAATACAAAAAAAGTTAAATCATATAGAGAGATACCTCTCTGAGTCTTGGAGGGATAGATCCTTGACTCCAAGTGGTTTTGTGGTTACCTCTGTCAATTTCTCCCTCAACCTGAGAAATTATGGAGTGATAACACCACCCTAGGAAGTGTGTCCCTTCTCTTCTCAATAGTCCTTTGACTAAACCACTTCCCTTCTAGGGATTTAGCAACAAGTTAGATCAGGAAGTCTCAAAGCACTGTAACTAATGCCCAGTGCACCATGGAACAATTTCTAACAAAATCTCACCCAGATAGAATGCTCACAGGATTGACAACCTATGTCTTCGACAACCTATGGGCCTGAAAACCCTCTTCTTCAACAACATATAAATTTTCCCAAGAACGGGGACATACCAGAAAATATGATACTGCATGACACATAATCCTTTGTAGAGGAAAAATTCCCTGAATCCAGAGAGAATAATCAATTCACCTTGCAAAATACACTAAGGAAAACAATATATATTGCATTCCTTCAACTGGACACTTGTCACCTTAACAGAGATAAATTTATCCACTTGATGACTCATTCCCATCCCTCGAGAACTTAGGATAATTAATATAGTTGTAAGGTTACACTTTTTGAAAACTTTTAATAAAATATTCCCCCCTTTTCCCTTTTTCGGTGGAGTTGGGCCACCATCTCTTTTAATCTAAGTTTTTTTGCATACAATGATGTTATTTTATTATTAACTTGAGTGTGGTGCACTTTACAAGGATAAGCGCACTGGCCTATTTGCGTCCTGGATCACCAGCTCAATAGTTATACAGGCTCTCTGGCCCCAAAGAATATACATACATATATATACATTACATTCATTCCCTCACAATTTCTTGAGTGCCTGCAACAATGTGAAATATGCATACCCTCCCTTGATGTGAAATCCACATGCACTAGCTTAGGTACATGCTACACTATAGAATGTGCGCACATTTTTCTTTGGTTACAAACCTTGCTCATGACTCAGATGCACACAAAATCAAAATGACTCACCAACCTATATGTTCATTACATTTACACTTGTTTCCAATAGATGACTAGACTATATGAAAAAATACATCACGCATTACAAATGGGGTCCAGATTAGGGACATTACATTCCCCTTCCCCTCATTTATGCATTATCCTTGGTGCATTATATACACTTATACATACAAAAATTCATTTTTTTTTAAAGATGAGGATTCTCTGCTCGCTTAGAATCCTCACATTCTCAATTTGCATGCTCAGGATCGCACCACATCCATTGGACCTTTACCAACTCCATGAATCATTTTCGTAGTTTCTTGACTTTCCAATCCAATATGAAAACCAGTCACACTCAGAAATCACCTTCTGGATCCACCTGAATCACATTCTAATCAATGACATGATTAACATCAGGTACATAATTTTTAAGCAATGACATGTGGAAAACATTATGAATACACAAGGATGCAGATAATGCAAGCATATAAGCGACATGACCAATCCTCTATAGGATTTCAAATGGACACAAGAGTGCATTGCTAACTTATAAAACTTTCCTAACTTCAGGGAACTGTACCTGGCCTTCACTTTCAAAAACACATGATCACCTACTTTAAAATATTTGTGGGTTCTACCTTTATCTGCACAACTTCTCTGCCTATCTTGGGAAACCTTTAGATTCTGCCTGATTCTTACCATTTGCTCCTTCATTTCCTAGAGAAAATCTGGCCCAACTACTGCGCGATCTACTCAGTTATCCCAACTCACTAGTGTACTTCACTTTCTACCATACGGTGCTTAAAATGGACTCATCTTCAAAGATGTTTGATATCAATTGTTGTAATCAAACTCTACCAAATGCAAGTAGTCTTCCCATTTTTATGGCTTATCCATCACATAGCTCCTTAGCATATATTCTATTACTTGATTTACCCTCTCTATCTATCCATTTTTCTAAGGGTGATATGTTGTGCTTATTAAGACTTGTCCCAATTCCCTTGAATAATCCCTTCCAAAAATTTCAAGTGAACTTGGGATCTCTGTCAGATGCAATTACCTTAGGCATATTGTGAAATTTATCAATTTCTCGCATGTATATCTCAACAATGTTGGCTTCCTTGTGTGTTGATTTCATTGGAAAAAATTGGAATCTTTAGTAAGCTTGTCCACCACCACCATAATAGAATCATGTTTCTTTGTATTCCTAGGTAACTTAGTTATAAAATCCATCATTATAAATCCTCATTTCCACTCAAAAATAGGAAAATATTGTATTAATATAGATCAATGTTTGTGCTCATCCTTAACCTTCTGACATTCAAGACATGTAGCAACAAGATCAACAACTTCATTTTTCATACATAGCCAAAAGTATTTCTTCTTGACTACTACAATTGTCTTCTGGTAACCTGGATGTACAACATAAGGAACCTTATGCATCTCTAACAATATCAATATTTTCAAATCCTAGTCATTTGGCACATAGACTATGCATATATACATGAGGATCCGATCCTCTCTCAACTCATAACCTTCAAATTTTTGTTGCGACATACCTTGCTGTAAGTTCTCCTTTATGTCCACATAGCGCAGATCTGATTTGGAAACTTCTAAAATTTTGACGCACAAATATGTCTGATACATGATAATGGTTGTAGCATTCATCCCATGCACCCTCTTGCTGAGTGGGTCAGCCACTTGGTTCTCTTTTCCCTTGATATTCTTTATGTCAAATTCATACTCACTGAGAAATTCTGACCACCTGCTTTATATGGAATTTAAACTTGGCTATCCAAACAAATATTTCATACCAAAATGGTTTGTTCTCAGCTCAAATATTTTACCTATGATATAATTCCACCTTATCCTCAAGGCATGTACTATATATTCCAATTATAAATCATGAGTAGCATAAATCCTTTCATGTTCTTTCAATTTCCTTGATTAATAGCATACCACATGTCCCTTCTAAATCAGGACTCCATTTAGTCCTTCCTTGCATGCATCCATGCACATAATGAAGTCATAATTAGGATCAACAATTATCAAAATTGGCACTTGTCAACAAACTCTTCAAGTGTTGAAAGATCCTTGCACAATCCGGAGTCCACTCAAATCATGAACCTTTCTTCTACTGGGATGTGATTGGATGCAAAATCTTTGAGAATCCTTCAATAAACCTTCTGCAGTATCCTTCTAGTCCCATAAAATATCTCACTTCTATGAAACTTCTTGATGTTGGCTATTCCTCAATGACTTTTATCTTCGATGGGTACACAATTATTCCATCTTCTGAAATGATATGACCCAATTAATGAATCTTCCTTTGATAAAATGAACACTTTCTCAAATGTTCATAAATATTATGCTCCCTCAATACCTGCAACACCATCCTTAAGTGTCGCTCATGCTCCTCTTCAAACTTTGAGTAAATAAGTATGTCATCCAAAAATATAATAACAAACTTATCGAAATAACTTCTAAAAACTCCATTCCTTAAACACATGAAGACAACTGGTGCATTCAACAACCCAAATGGGACCACTATAGACTCCTAATGACCATACCTTGTTCTGAAGGTGGTCTTGTCAATGTCTTCTTGTTTTATTCCCACTTGGTGATATCCAGATATGAGATCAATCTTGGAAAATATCCTTGCACCCCTTAGCTGGTCAAATAGGTCATCTATCCTTGGAAAATGATACTTTTTATTCATTATTATCTTATTCAACTATATGAAATCGATACAAAGTCTCAGTGTACCATCCTTCTTCTTCAATAAAACAACTGGCACACCCCAAGGTGACAAACTTGGGTGTATATACCCCTTCTTCAAAATCTCTTCAAGTTGCATCTGTAACTCCTTCAAATCTGACATACTCATCCTATAAGGAGTCATGGATACAGGAGCTACTCCTGGAATCTTATTTATAGAGAAGTCAATATCTATTTTTGGTGGAAACCCTAGTATCTCTTTAAAGACATCCTCAAATTCCTTTAGTACTACACAATATTCAACACTTGGCACTTTATCCGTAGGTGCCTCCTCCATGTGCACTCAAAATACTTGACATCCTTTCCTATAGCATTTCTTCAGTTACAATGCTGAAATTTTTCTGATATTCACCATTCTTGGAATGCCTTGAATTGATCTTAAGTTTCCTTCCTCATCCAAACAAGTGATGCTCATACAACCAATTCATACCAATGAAGAAATCATACAAACCCAAAGGTATTATATTCAAATCGAATTTTGTGCACAATCCATTCATATCCATTGGACATGTCTTGACCATCTCATTGATTTTCCTTTTTCCCCTATAGCTAACTACACCAACCAAGGTTTTCCAAGCTTGCTTCTCGACAATTGGAATCTTTCCCCCATTTTAGGATCTAGATAAATATGACTAGCTCCTAAGTCAATTAAAATAGAAATGGGTTGGTCATTAATCTTACCTTCCACCTCGATCATATGTGACTGAAACTCATATTTCTTGTTTTCCAGGGCTACGTAAATTCTAGGTACACTTCTACCAATGTATTGAATTGTTTCTTCTTTGCATACACTATGTGTAGTCCTCTCTTTTTCACCTCTTTGAGGTAAATATATAAACATATTATTTATGTCGCAACCCAAACACTTCATTGGTTTTTTCATTGGCCCGGTTTCCAATGCCCCAGGCATTTTGGTCTCCTTGGAAATTGGTTTTCCTTGTGCAATATTTCTGAAAAATGATGGCTTAGTCCCCTTCTTCCTTTTTCCACCTCACTTTTCAACTTGTCTTCCCAAGCCTTTTTTAAAGTTGATATTCCCCTTTGTTGATCATAGAGACATTTATCTCTCCTTATATTTTCTTCCAATGTCTTGGGATCATCATATTGTATCTGGTCACTAATAAATGATGGCATTCCACTCAAGTAATTTTGAATGTTCATTTGTTCATCCTTGATAAAAGGCACATATTTCAGTAGCTCTAAAAATATTCGTTTGTACTCTTCTATCGTCATGCTCCTAATCTTGAGTTCAAAGAAATCTTTTGTTTTCCTATCATAGTATCACTTGGTTAAACATTTCTTTTCAAAATATCACTTGAATTCCCTCCAAGTGTTGAGCACTCAACACACCCGAAAAAGCCTTATCAAATTTTCTCACTTTTTGGGTATCACTTGGTCTTCTGCATTGTTTGACTCAACTTCATTTTGGGAAATGTCTTATCTTTGATTGTTTTCATGACTCTTATCACCTATTCAGGTTTGGTTTTATGAAACCTCATGTCTAAAATACCTTAACACCTGAATTAAGAATCGACAACTAAACCCTGCACTCAGTGCGCTCAGGTTAGGCATCGGAAATAATTCAAGAAAGTAAAGGAACTGCACGAAAACAAGAGTTGTCGATCGTCGATCCTCATCAGCATTGCCAGAAGGAGGTTTTGGTTTACGTAGGTTATTCGCATAACTATTCAAGAGATAGTCGATCCCCTTCGGCATCAGTAAAATACGAGGAGGATAGATGTTAACAAAAGGTGAAAAGAAATTGTCGATAGCCATTGGCCGACGCACTTTTTCAGGATTGTTGAAAATCCATAAGGATCACAACAAACATTTCAACCACGATAAAGTTATCCCCGATCTTCGATCCCGGATGCATTTCGGCATTAGGACTTGTTGGAGGGATCCGATCCAAGAGCACTTCGTTAGGTTTATCACCGATCCTTGACACTTTTTGGCATAGGCAAGCTAGGATTTGGTTTTAGAAACATATGACTTAAAGAAAGCCCCGAATCTGACTAGCACAGGTGAATGAAGCTACTAGTATCGAATTCCATGCATTTTTTACCATGTAAGAGGATCGTACGATCTAGTTTTATCCCGAGTCATTTTGGGTCCCCTAGGTCCTAGTCATGCTTCCTAGTCATCTTTTCCATGCCAGCTCTATATGACAAGATCGATCGGTGTTAAAGATTTTACAAGAGGATATCAACAAAAATGATCATAGAAAAATCCCAACCCTGGATCCACCAACTGAAAGGGAGGCACAATGGGACGTTTGCAGTGTTAGATATGATCGAAATTTGGATATTTAAGGAAGTAATTAATACCCGATCCTGCATTAGTTGTTGTAATAGCCAAATAGATTTAAACATCAATTTATTTCATAAACTAAGGTAGTAACTTCATAACAGAATAATAATCTTCATAATAATAACTTCAATAACTTAAATTTAACAACGAATAATAAATTTTTATAACAGATTAAAAACAATGCATAATTTCAAATACATGGGTCTAATGCTAATAGCCCTCTATTTGTCTGCTTTCCTTCTTGACCGTTGTTGCATTGTGTAAACACTGCCCAAAACCTAGTTCCACCCTGCCTATTAGGTAACTTCCTAGCTCCAGGATATCATATGGATATCCTGGCCCCCATGCCCAAAACCTCCAACAACCCCGGTGCCTGTACTGATACAATCCCACTCCAAAACTCCACTCCTCTCTGCAAATCCAAGAGCCCCCAAAATCAATCCCCAATCTCTCGTAGAATGATCCTCTTGTAAACCTCCTTCCCCTCCATATCCCTCCTTCACCGACTTCACCCCCTCATTTACTTCCCTACCTAACCCATTTATTGCCTTATATTCTCATAATTAATATCTTACCCCTTTGGAATTAATATCTTATCCCTTTGAATTAATCCTTATCCCTTTCTATGTATGTAACTCTCCTTTTTCTTTTCTATTTATTTAAACAATAGAACTTATTTTCCCTTTTAAATTTAATACCCAAGTTATTGAATATAATAGGTAGTTAATTAATTAATTAATTAATCAAAATTATAACCTTTAATTAATTAATAAATATTTAATTAGTATCTTTATACCAATCTTGTTTAATTAATACCATGTTAAGACAATTAATCCCCTAATTAATTTTTACTTAATAAACCTTAAACATTTATTCAACTAGGGTTGTTACAGTTGCTACCTCGTGCGCCAATTTAAACAACATTTTTGAAATCTTTGATAGACCACATCACCACCCACACCTCTGCCATCAACCCATGATGAATTTAAGTTCTAACTCCTCTAAAGATTTAACGACAGATTTTTTGAAATTTTAGTCATAACCCGAATTGAATGGCTAATGCGACACGGTAAGATATTCTATCTTTAAATCTCTTGAACCATTGTGAACAAATTCATTATGCGCATAAGAGAATTCCAGAGAGTCCGAAGGAGAAAAACGAGCAACTCGAAGACTGTACTAACCGTCGTGATTATAAAAAAACTATGTTTAATGAGCTTCATAGGTATGTATCCAAGTTTGTCATTTCGTTGGTTATAATTTATATGTGTTCGTCCAATTCTATACACAGTCTCTAAACTCTTCTCAAGTTTCATGAACAATGTCGTCGAGAAATCCAACCACCAGACCCTCGCCGAGAGCATCAAAACTAAAATAACCAAAGATAGGAAAAGGTTCTTCCCTAGGGACAACGATGCAATTGGAGTACGCCCCTAGGGTGGAGCTTATCGTCAAAACAACAACAAAGAAAGTTTTCATCCAACCTCCAGCCTTTGGTGATACAAAGGAAAGCATTGGATCCATGCTAGTGATCCTACAATGTGGGGATCTCTTCAAAAATATTAGTAGAGAAGAATACCTAGAGTATATCCCACACAATGACCCAAAAGTAAGGGCGCTCGATGACCAAGTTCTCCCCAACATCTGACGGTCACATTTACACATGGTGGAGAGTAGAACCCTCATTTTCCCCTACATAGAGGTCTTGAAGTGGCTCATCGACCACACGGATGGGCACAAATGTTTGATCAACAATGAGAATGGTGGGTGCGTCGGATTTTTCCTCCCGATAGAGGTCCATAAATACTACAAGATGGGGGACCCAGAGGAGCAGCTCAATATGGACTTTGTGGTGAAGTTCTACGAATTCCATGACACCAGCCAGTAGATGACTTCCTGGTGGAAGGAAGACAATAAATTCACCAATCAAAGCAATGGATGGTATGAGACAATCAACCTGAGGGATCCATACATCTATTTGATGGATCTCATCTACTGGCTATACGAAGAAAAGGATTGCTCCAAGTTTTCAGAAGCATGGATTCCTTTGGCATACACATTTGCAATCATCGGCATCAGTCTCAATTGGGGAGCAATAATCTCCAAAAAATTAAGCATCTGTGTGCAACAGGCTCAAACGTCAAAGGAAGGAGAGGCACCAACTTTCTACATGGCCTCATATCGGCTCGATGTCATGTGCACTAGGAACGTCTTCACCGTCATGAATCTGAGCTGACATGTTGTAGAGCTCTCGGTCCACGCCTACTTCAACATTCTATGGGAAAACAGGTACAAGAAATCTTACTCCCTCATATGCGATGAATTCATCGCCCACATCTATTTTATTATTTTTAAGAAGGAATGCCCTAGGCTATCTGTGGCATCCAATAAAATGATAGCCAAGGTAGGCCATTGGTAATTGGACGATCACGCAACCTACATCAGGGTGTTTGAAGGCACCAGAACACCACATATCCTACCAGCCCATGTCCCAGACCAACTCGTCGTGGGAGAAATTTGTTATCAGACCATCCTGTAGGGATACAACTCCACAATGGTCAAAGACAAGAAACGGGCTTTCATACCCTAGGATTTCCATGTAGGGTTCTATTTGGTAAAGGATACTACTCAAGACAAACAATAAGGGTTGAGCCAACTCAAATTCAAGTTCTCGTCAGGCTGATTCCACAAGCATGATCCAAAATTCCTGGTCATGCAACATGCTTCACAGGTGTCATCCCATTGGCCATATTCTCATAATACGTTTGAGAACTAAGTATTCAAAGAGAATGCCTAGGACTGGGATGAGGTGGTGTAGAGGATGGAAAACCCAAACATGACTAGGTTCAAGGCCATGAGCATGGATGAACAAGTGGAAACAATATATCAGTCGACTCAAGAGGCCCTCAGAGCCAGGGAAGAAATCAGAGTGGAAGAGGCAATAGAGGCACAAAAAAGAGGTTTGTTCTTGACACTAGAAGCACAGAAAAGGGGATTTATCTTGATGGAAGAGGCAAAAAGAGTCATTGATCAGTTTCAGAATGAACCAAATCTCGTAGATATGATGAGGATTACTATAGACGACCCAATTGAAAGCCGAGGAGATCCAAGTGGATCAGAGCCGATACAACCTGAAGGAATCATTGGACCCAAGAATCCTGAACGCCCACCACCATAGACCGTATCACCCTGGGGAATTTAAACTCAGGCTGAGATATCAAGGACACCATGTAGTACTAGTGCACCAAACCCCTTGCATGACTTAATAACTATCTATGATGAGGAGGAGAGTTTAGAGGTTTCCCCGGTGACTCCAGTGCAGATTATAGAGGAAAAGGAACCCAAGAAATTATCTTCCCCAGATCCCGATGCTCCAATTCAAAGCCTTCCACAGAGAGACCAAGAGGTCGAAAGTGTCTTAGAAACTGAACTACTTGATACACTGGGAACCCCATTGGACAAATCAAAGGATGATCTAGGATAGGGCGAATAAGAAGGAGAAATTCCACAACATGAAATCATTATCTCGACAACCGATCACCCAAAAAGTATCGAACCTGCTCCTGGTTCCTCAATTTTAACCATTACTTTACCACCCGATGAGAAAAAACCATAGGTCGAGCCATCGAGACATATGTAAGAGGTTCATGAACCCAGTCTTGAACAAATATACACCGTCGGGAGCCTGGGAAACACTATTACTTGGGGATACCAACATATCCCCGAACCTATGGATGAGGTCACCGACATACAAGCCATCTCCTACGATCGAAAGAGGAAATCCATCATGAAGATAAGCACTAAGAAGAGGAGGGTTACTCTTGACAGTTCCATCCTCATCACCACAGAGGAGAAATTTATTAGCACGGAGCATGCCAAGACGTTTGAGCTTATCGACATAGAGATGGAAATCACATATGCCACCTTGGATAGAGCAAGGAAATATGAAGAGGAGTTGGCCTGTATGCTAAAGGAGTTGGAGAATCTGTGCCATTTGGTGAAATTTTATCAGGATTCCATGCAGGCCACAATGTTCTTGAGAAGCAAATTCAAGGATTCCTACAGTAAGTTCATGACTGAGTGACACCTTTTCACTCTAGGGATAGCTGAGTTTGAAAAATACACCCTTATGGTGTTGGAAACATGCAAGGACATAGAAATATGGTATGAGAAATCCCACCAAGCGGTGGAAAGAATTGATTACATCAACACGGTTCAAAAGGGTCGAGACTTCAAAGAGCACAGAATTCGGGTACTAAGGGACAATAACATTGACCATATAAGGAAGTTGGCCACATACTGGGTGAATATGGCCCAAGAACCTCATCAAGAGTTCCAAGAGAAATGGATCGATTGCGTAAGGAGATGGACCAAGATCAATCAGGCGATGAGAGATGTTGGTCTCCCGTAATTCGACACCCCTGAGGACTTTGTCGACTCGCATGACATAGTCAAACTACATGCAGAACAAGACACATAGTGGACTGTGGAGATAGAAAAGGTGGTGAACATGGAGCTAGCTCAAGTACAATAGTTCATGTAGAACCCGATCAAGGCTCAAACAATGTTACAATAGTTAAGTGTTAAAGTAGTCAAGTATCGGGCATGGGCAGTGGAAATAAAAGAGATCCTTTCGACCCCAATGGACCAACACAGATTCTCGTATTCTAGCACATGTGAGGAACTCTTCATAAAATGTTCGGAGTATGAGAAGAGTCATCCACTAAAGTGAAACCATTTGATGACTCTTAGAATACTGAGAGATGAAAGTGCCATGTGGCAATGTTTTGTTTTACTTAGCTTGCACTTTGATAGTTATTTTTAGTTAATAATTTGTTATAAATAAAAGGTCTGGATCGAACTGTTAGAAAAGGTTGATGGTTTTGCAAAGACCCTCATTTTTGGAATTGTAAAGAACTATTTCAGAGCTAGCTTAATTGAGAAGTCATGTTTAGGACCAGAGACAAGTTTCTATTTTTTTTATCAAAGGCATGTGTGATTGGATCATAAGGAGGAATTATTTCTGACTTTATCTCATGAATGGGTGTTGTAATGAGTGAGAGTTTGTGAATCTGTTGATAAGTTATTTGATTCAATTTGTTCGAAGGGAATGCTATCCTCCTAAGCAAAGATGGAATACACTTCTAGGTCCTCTTCGATATAGTTTACATCACGTTGTGGGACACTCTCTATGTAAGGTGAAATCCTTCTCTCTCCAAGGACTATAATGTTTTTACCATTCTGAGGAATGGATAAATGTGTTTCATTGAGTGAGAGGTATCCACTCGTTAAATATTCAAAATATCTCCCAAAGATGATTGAGTAATTTCTTACTGGCATATCAATTACCTGAATACTAAGGGTTGTCCTTATTTCGGTGTGTGCGCATAAAACTAAGGTCACATATTTAATCTCACCTATGGTCATTTTTTGTAGACTATTATAGGAGAGCATGCTTCTGGCGTTTTCATTTGTACAAGACAAGCCTAGCTCTTCCATAATAATATTCGACATCACACTTGGGCCTGAACTGCCATCAATGAGGCAACAATGGACGATCTTATCCATAATCTTTACATAAATATAAAAAGGGGGATTTTTTACAGGGTATCTAAAGTCATGTACACCTACTTTATTTACAGACGAATCCTCTTCATTCACCTCTTTAGAGAGGTTTTCTACAACAAAATCATTTCCTTCCATGAATTGTTTTAGATGCCTTTGTTGTTCAGGGATGAAAACCATGTCCAAAAGGGTGGCATCTGCTTTGATGTTGGCCAACTGATTCATAATATTGTATTTGGAAGAGGGGAGATGGGAAGTTGTTCCTTGACTTTCATGAACCTTAGGCACCTGAACCATAGTAGTTGGTGATGATGAGCTTGGGCTGGATGAATTGCGGGGAGGATCATATTTTCCTTTGGGAGCGTAGGATTTGTTCCTAGTATTGATGATCATGAGATCCTTTGGCTCTACAAAATATAGGATGACGATGGTATTTTCTGGCCTTTTACCAAATATCTTATCTATAGCACTCTTCCTTACCACACATGTGGATTCCTCATGGTGTTCCTTGCAAAAGTTACACCAACTTCAGGGCAAGATAGCTTTAGGCTGAAAATTATTTTCAATTGGATTCTTAAAGGGGGTTGCAGAAGAGGATGAAGCTCCAAGGGTAAGAGGGGAGACAATTCCCTTTCTCTCATACTCTATCATATTATTATTCATATCTTGTACTAGTTGTAAGAGGGAGAACATGTCTATATGTTTAACCGATTCTCCCTGGGGAAGAACTATTCTTTCAAGTTGTTCTTCATACTCTAAACAAGTATGCAGAGTGAAACCGATATTATCAATGGCTTTTTCCTCAAGCCTATGATGATAGGGGGAAGGTAATGCATTTTAATAATGCATGAAAGTGGCTTGGCTATGAGGTCGAATGAGGTTAGGGATTTGATTGTATAACTTAGTGAAATGAAAGTTGAAGGAGTTGATAGTATCACCATCCTTATAGGTGATGTTATTGTACTCTCGTAATTTCTCATATAGGATTTTAGATCGCCCATAGGTGGATCTGAACCAATAAACTAAATCCTCACAAGTAGACAGAATCTTAGGAGGAAGGTCAAAGAAATCAGCCACAGCATTTCCTTCCAACGAATTGATGAATAAGCACATGCAAGTATCATTGTCATTGGCCCCTATGTTGTGACAAGCATTAGAAAATTCCACCAGGTGTTCATTTGCAGTGATGGTGTTATTTCTTGAAAACCTAGGGATATGCTCTTTGAATTGAGGAAGTGGACGAGTAGCAGGTTCTAAGTTAAGAGGAGAGGACACATGCCACGGTGTGGTCATGGTGTCCTCTTCAAACTAAAAAATTCCATACTTTTTAATGATTTTGGTGGGATTGTGGTAGATTAGACAGGGATATGGTAGCTATATAAGATACCAATCATCGATGAAGATGAAGATTGAGAGGAGGAAGCACTTCCAATGCCACCATATCTACCACTAGATTCCATCTTGTGGATGATAGGTGAGGGAGAGAAAGACAAACTGGATGAATCAGACAAAGGTCCCCTTAGAGCACTTTGTCGGGTTGACAACATAATGTTCCTATTTCAATAATAGGATTAATTTCAAGTGATAAGCCTCTTCTTCTTCTATAAACATGATATTCTAAGGACATGAAAGTAAGGTCAAAACTGGAGGACCAATAAGGTTACTAATGATTTGTAGGTTGTCTACATCTAGCTTCCCAACGTTCTTGAGCACTAATATCTCATTCAATTTCTTCCCATGAATGATTAAGCTTAGCACAAGTATTGGCAGTGTCTAAAATGGTGTGGAACAAATTCAAAGCAATGTTGGTCTGATCTTGAAGACCGAGATCAATATTGAACTTCCTTGCAACAGGAACAATCATTAAGAAATAAAACAATCAAATAATTAATATCAGAAAAATAGATGTATTCGATGCTAATAAAGCATAAAAATTAACCATAGAGATATCAAAGATCTCCCCAGTATGATCGCCAAATAAATGTTGAGGAAAAGATATGAAATGATCTTACTCAAACATTTTCAGATTCTGTTTGGCTAAAGAAAAATAGATGGGAATATAACCCCATGTTTATAGCCATTAAAATTAAAATCCTAACTCACAAGTATCAATTACAAGTGCTTAGGTTGTTTTTTTATAAATAAAATCGCGTTGAAAAATTCATTTTTTATGTACTTTTTGGAATATATTAGATGCTGAAACAAATATAGAGATAGAAGTAAAAAACACCAAGTCAATAATCAACACATGTGAGACATAAAGCAATCCTTTATTTCATTCCAATTCATCAAAGAATCGTTCTCTTTACAAAATTTTCCTGAGAAAGTTTTGGACCAAAGTCAAACTTAGACGTCCCCAATGAAACATACAAAAGGAMTTCTAACAGAAAATAAAAAAAAACTGAACTYGAAAAGMTCGATCATCTTGCCACAGATTGYTGCCCACTAGACTCTKCACAATAGCCTTTTTCAGTSATAARAACTAATTCACAAACAGACAAGTCTACACARACTATCAAAGATAGATCAACACCTCTGGAAAAAARAAGTGTCTGAATGATGTAATTCAACCCTGAATCTTGTTGTCTACAATAAGACCCTGCTATCATAAAAAAGAATTAGGCTTCTAATGAATTAAGGAATAAATGAAAACTGAATTGTCTCAACAAAAACTCAAGAGCAAACCTTAGTATGCTTCTCCTTCTATTATCCTCTTGTTCCTACCCTTCCTTTTTCCTTTAAGCAAATTAGAATTGGTTGAAGTGGTTGAACTACTTCATTAGTTAAGTTAACTAAAAACTCAACCAAATTTTTAGTTAGGGGGAAAAGTAATAAATCATAATAAGGGTTTTTTTTTAAATAAATAATAACTAGTAGGTGGGACCCCTTGTCACTCCTTTTAGCTTTTAGCAATCATAACACATCTAGTTAATTAAACAAGACATCCCTCCTTGTGACTCCCATCATCACATTCATATTTGACAATTATCCAATGATGTTTGAAACTATTTTCAAAATATATTACTCATATATCCAAAAAAATAGCATGTTGTCCAAAATTTCTGAAGTCAACTATCATAATAAATAAATAAAATAAAACTTAAAATCCATATTTTCCACTCTAATATGCAATCTTCCCTTGTTTCTTTTGTCACCTTTTGATATCTCTGAATTTGCCTTTGGCTGTGTTGAGCCTTTAGGACTAATCTCACTGATCACATGAGATAAATCATCCCTCAAATGCATCCGAGAAGACACAGATTTATCAGAACCAATGGAGGGTGAGGAAGGGGCAGCAGTGGATTTTTCTTTGTTAGGGGCATGGTGGGCCTTAGTTTTCAACCTTTTTCTAGCATGGGAAAACTGAACTGGTGAGTGGGCAGGGGAATCTTGGACAATTTGATTGATATGCGGGGGAGCAAGTAAAGACAAATTGGTCCATCCATGATGTCGGGAGACTGTTGGGTGGACAATCTCTTGCCATCTGTCATTTTTGGGAACCTCAGGTTGCAATGAGACATGAGGGGGAACGGGAATACAATGGGCATGTGGAGATTTGAAGGGAGGCCTTTCAGGCCTAGGTTGGACCACTCCTTACCCAATCCAATTGAAAAACCCATCCTGAAATAGCTTTCCTAACTCTTGTGAGTCGGCATCAAAGTGAATGGAGAATCGTGGCCTTCGAGGGCCCGCATTATAATTACCTCTTCCTCGTTTTCCTCTTCCATGGATACCTCAGCTAAGAAAGCTCATTCATGTATGCATGATTGATTAACAAATAGTTTCTTTAACAACCATACATGACAACTCTTTTAAAATATGAAATAAACTTTGGCTCAATAACATATCAATCTCATGAAATCCAATCCATACAAATTGTTTAATTGTTTTCAATGAGCAGGGGGTGAATAAAGGTTCTGGGATATGCGAGGGGTTTGTATTGAGCAAAAAATGTTAAAATGAAGGGAAAAACGACATGGTTACTACTCACAGACAAAAACAATCAACTGAAATGTAAACCAAAGAACACCTCATTGTAATCCATCCCCGTGATCTTAAATTGTCACAATACAGAGCTCCTCTTAACTGTAATTAAATTTTAGGAACAAGGAGTGAGTAATGAATATGGGAAGGCGAGGGGATTGTAATTAGCAAAAAGTGAAATAATGATAGGGGAAAAGAGGGGATATTGTTCATAATATTAATTAAGTAATCCATAAAACCATTATGTATTCAATGGAATGAACCAACACTAACCAATTACTGTGATCAATTAACAATTACTGTGTGTATAATTTAACCATTCATGCGTGTTAAACTTGCTTAGTGTTCCCTTTTAAACCCTTAAGACTTTCAATTACACAGTTCCATCATACCCAAGATAATATGCTTTCCAGAACAACTTATATAAAGAATCATGTTTCCTTTCATTTCTTCCATTTAAAATTAAAACAAAATTCTAATGAACACACAATCATTTGCATTGACTTTGTTCAACATCCAAACCATCAACCACTATCTTCAAATAGATTCTTCAAATCAAACACATACACAATTTGTTTTATAATAGTGCCCAATTCCATTTCTCAATTGAATTTAACATTTAAATTGTAATGAAACCATACTGTTATAAAACTCGTGCCCATCTCTGATACATTGTACGACATCCATAAAAACTATACAATAGACAACCAAGTCAAAAATATCACGGCTTTAAATTGGAATAATCATGATTGGAAATTAAAACATGCAGCAACAACAACCATCATTTCAACCTATATCATGTTGTAGGAAAAACACAACCCAATGCATAAAACAAAGAGGCATACTCCCAATCAAACCATAAAACAATGTTGAGTCAACAATCCAACTGTTACACCACAAGAAGCAGCGACTGTGTTCCAACTTCATTTCTCGAATCAACCAATTAACCATGCTAAGATATAGAATCGACTGTTGTAATAAACAATGCAGTGACTAGATGTTGATAATCAAAACCATTGTTAATGCTATTAACAGAGATAAGACAACAATCAATCAATGTCAACGATACTCCACCAACTCATAAAAATCAACAATATACCTGATAATATTTAACTGGCTCCATTTATTAAACGATCTATGAATAATCAAAATGGTTTTTGAGTAATCAAGGGTTCACTCTATTGACCAACACAGGGAGACTGGAGTTGACCACCAACAGCAGGTGAGAAACTTTCGAGACAATATGGTGGACACACGAGCGATATCACCAATTTCTTCACAGACAGGGTGACAGTTCATGGGATAGGAGAGACTATGAATAGAGGACAAGAGGCTTCTTATAATAGCACTGAGAACATGCAGAGAAAAACCCTCATGGTTTTCCCAATCAACCCGTGTAATGTTGATATAACACAGAGCCATGAAATAAAAACCAACCCTAAAGAAAGAATCTTGGCATAATAGCCACCTAAACCAATTTTGCAGAAACCACAATCATACATGAACCCATGACCAGGCGAAAATGATAATAGTGACCCACGGTGGTTCAAAATCAAACACAACAATAAATACGACTGGGTATGTTTACAAGAACTGTGTGGAGACAACCAAAAAATATGGACCAAATGAAACCCTCCAAGAAAAATCCATAAGACAACAAAGAGCGTTCATGGCTTCCACCACACAGAATCATCAATGAAATCGTGACTTCAACTATCCAATCCTTTCATTTACAGTGAATACACACAACCAACCATTCCAAAGAAAAATCACAAGTTTACATAGTTTCCAGTCTCAAGAAAAGCACAATCCCATACATCACCGAGCCAATATCTATTTCATAACTAGAGCGGGTTCATGGATGGCGAAAAAGACATACATGTAACCAAAAATCCTTAAAATCATGAGCTTGTTCGAGCAGTTCTTCCCTTGTCTGAAAATCGGAGCTTAACCACAGTTAAACACAGTTGAACAATAGCTAAGCTAGGGTAGAAGCCAGTGGGCGAGGTATGGAGTGACATGCAGTAAATGCACGTTGCTTCCATCCTTTACTCATTCAATCACTTAGTACACACCAACCAACCATCCATTAATCGATTCAATTAATCCATGCATCGAAACCAACATCAATTACTTGCCAAATGTGCCACCCCATATCACATTTAACCATTTCCAACCATAACGTAACACATATCAATTGTGCTCCCATAAAACTCAATAACTCGTATAGCCACTACAATGTTTAGTTGGGACTAGCCCCATTTCTTAAATTTCAATGCATATAGTATAGCATAGTAGCATAGTAGCATAGTTTAGTTTCTTCCTTAGATTCTTCCATAGGTCTCTTTTCACTTGCTCTTATTTCATATTATAACTAACATGTGTCTTGTGTAGGTACAACATATGATGATCAATGCAATAATCATGAGTATAAGATATTCGTATAAAATTATAGCTTAGAGCAACAAAAAACCACACATAGCATGCCTTATCCATCTGCCATTATGTCGCAAAAAAAACCCAAAATTCCATCAATAATGTAGAACACTGTAAGTAATGTCGAACAATAGCATAAACATCAAATAAGAACCAGTCATGATCCTCCAATATACAAGGGGGTCCCACCTAATAGTATTATATATTTATAGTTAGCTTATAATAATAGGCTTTATCAATACTTTGTGGGCAAAATCCTCATTGTTATTTTTATCGTCAATAGTCATCATCATTCATTTTCATGTCACAACGCTCATTCTTCAAACTCATTACTTGTCCAATGTTTTTTATTTAGAAGAGGTTAGTTAGGGAATCAGACATCTTCTTATATGAGTAAAGATGAGAGATGTAGGGTATCAAGTGGTCTTTTATAGATTCCATTTTGATACTCATGGCATTGATGTCATTGTCCTTGAACTTCTCCATAATTGCAATGTTCTAAGGTTCCTTCTCTTTTCCTTCTTCAAACTTTGGTTCCATGATATTTCCTTTCACAATATAAAACACTTTATTCTTGACAAGGATGAGGTCAATCCTTGTCTTCCATGCTCTAAATTTAGAATCCCCTTCTAACTTGTTTCCTGACTTCATAGAGTAAGTCATGACTACTTTGACTTGGTCAACCTTTGACTTTGACCAAAAAATCAAACTTGACGTCTTAGCTTGATGAGAGTACCAGGAGGTGCACTAGGTTAGGGTGCACTAAGATATCTATAAATTAGGTCAATCTCTTCACTTAAGGTGCCTCAACAAGAGGGTTAGGGTTTTGTTGTTGCAGCAAAAACTTGGACTACAACTGCAACTGTAACTGAGAAAATCCTCCCAATATATCTTACAACGGTTAGACTATCCAAAGATAGTGTGGGCCCATAACCTGTTAGAAAATTAGGTGTTCTCGTTTATCCATAGACAATATAGAAATATTGTCACCCAACCATAGGCCGAAGCCACTCCCGAGCACCTTAACCTTGACAGAGCATAATTTTGGAAGCAAACCCTAGACCTAATAGCCAATAAATGTAGTGTACCTCTCTCTAGAGCTAGCACACAAGGAATAAATTCCAAACCATAATGAAGAGAAGCTCCAAGCCTAAAACCGAAAATACAAGTTGCAATAGCTGCAATTGCAACTACTCTCCAGACTTGCACACTTATTAAATTTTTGTAGTGCGCACTAGATTTCTGCAGTTGCAAGTTGTGTGTGTACAAATGAGCTCTGGAATCTTGTATTTATACTTCTCTTTGTTAGCTTCCTAGGGTGACTTCTCTTTTCGAAGCCTAAAGACTCAAGATTAACTTATTTTCTTTAGTCGACTTGTCTTCTAGGGTTATATCCAATGCTTTAGGGTTTCTTCTTGCTTCCTGTAATATTCTATTCTTCTTAGGGTTACATGTGGAGATTAATACCCCCGCACCTACCATAATATCAACAATGTCTTCAACATTTATTACTCCATAACTTGTTTTCCTTTCTAGTGATGATAGTATTATATAGGAACCTTACACTCGTGAGGCCATATGATGGGGATTATCATTATACATGCACATAACTCGTTATGCTAGTTATTAATATTAAATTAAATTAGTATTATTATCATCATTTGTATAATAATTATTTATATTGCATAGTGAATTATAATACTGATTTTGATGGGAAATAATGATGCTATCATATTGTTTAGATACATGATATTTAAGACATTGAAAGGTGAATGATGATTTGTGTTATTGTGTATTGATGGAATAAGTTAAGTTTGGTTTTAGAATAGATGGGTTGGATGATACATTAATTGTTAAATTTTAGTTTCCAATTATCTAATTAACTCATACACTTAGAAAATCATTATAGTTGGGAACTTATCTACAATTGAATTGGAATGCCTAATATACATTATGATTGATAATAGTAATATATTGAAATTGTTTGGATTAAGGTGTCTTATTCTTTATATCATGAATCTTAACTACTTATATTAAATATGTTATTTCTATTTGAAAGTTGTAACATGACATCAAAAAATCTTAGAACTCGGTGATTATTGGCCTATCTAGTTGACATTGGTTGAGCAAGAAAAATTTATTAATAGTAAGTGTATTGGTGTGATGTAATGATTGATTGAGTTTATAGTGATGTAATGAAGATTAGTTATGATCGATTATTATTGATATATCTTGATTATAACTTTATATGTAAATTATTGTGATGAGTATTTACTTGTTGGGAATGTTACAAAGAGGATATGGGAATAGATACTTCAATGTTCCTCATAACATTTGCTAGTCCTAAGACCTTTAATGGTCAAAATCAATCAGATGAATCCTAGAATTGAGCATTGATTATGTGTCTTGGAGGTCCTAACCTTGCAGGTAGGTTGGGTGGGTAGAAATCTTTGTTATCTTTATGTGATGAAAATAATATATTAGTTATAATGATGTTGAATTTGATTGTTGTCATGTTGTGATGTATATGAGAATAGAATGTGTATTATTTGAAGTATGTTAATGTTGCCTATCACTTATTCTAACTGATGTTTAAAAATATATATATTTACCACTACTTTGCTCACTTACATTGATGTTGTAACAAATGGATCATTACATATGGTATTAGAGCGGGTTCAACCCTACGACATTGGATCATTACACCTTCCACTCTGTCAAATAAATGATTAAATATGTATCACTAATTAATTTTGAAATTTTCAATGAATGTAATCATTGTTAGAGGATGCAGGGGAAGTAGATGACATGGAACTGGAGGAATAAGTGTGACACCTCTGATAGTATCCACGCCAGAGGGGTATAACCCCTAGGGAGATGAGAAGACTACTGAGCAGGAGCAGGTTGTTTTGGGAGATGTGGTAGGTATGATGAGATCCTTCCAAAGGATAAGAGAGGCGTTGATCAACCGCTTGGATCGAGATGAGGGAAGAGTGTTTATTCCCATCAGTTAGTAGTAGTAGCATACATAGAGAACTCGAGAAGGTGAAGTTTCCCAAGTTCTGTGGTGCCATGGACGACTTATCCACTGAGGCATGGTTAGAGAACATGGAGATGTGCTTCGCACTTCGTTATTACACATCCAACATGAAAGTTCACATAGCGATATTTCAGATGAAGGGGAGTTCTCTACTTTGGTGGAAGACACTCCTACCCCAACTAAACACAGTCGTCGAAGAAGTTTCATGGGAGTTGTTCGAGGAATGGTTTTGAGAGAGGTATTTGTCAAAGGAATTCAATGAGCACCAACTTGATGAGTTTAATGCCTTATGATAGGGTGGTCATACGGTGTTGGAGTATGAGGCCAGGTTCATGGAGCTACTTAGGTATGCTCCACATCTGAACATGGAGAATTTAAAGGTTAACAAGTTTGTGTTCGTCCTTAAATTCAACATTCATTCAAAGGTGAGGATCATAATGCCTCAAACATTGCATGATGCAGTTCAAAAGGCCCTCATAGATGAGGAAGAACTAAACAGTGGGGGTCAAGGAAGGACTTCTTCTAGACTAATTGGACATATGACATTAGGAGTGCAACAACATTAGACACCGCCAGAGGGGTATAACCCCTAGGGAGATGAGAAGACTATTGAGCAGGAGCAGGTTGTTTTGGGAGATGTGGTAGGTGTGATGAGATCCTTCCAAAGGATGTGAGAGGCATTGATCAACCACTTGGATCGAGATGAGGGAAGAGTGTTTATTCCCATCAGCTAGTAGTAGTAGCATACATAGAGAACTCGAGAAGGTGAAGTTTCCCAAGTTCTGTGGTGCCACGGATGACTTATCCACTGAGGCATCGTTAGAGAACATGGAGATATGCTTTGCACTTCGTTATTACACATCCAACATGAAAGTTCGCATAGCGATATTTTAGATGAAGGGGAGTTCTCTACTTTGGTGGAAGACACTCCTACCCCAACTAAACACGGTCGTTGAAGAAGTTTCATGGGAGTTGTTCGAGGAATGGTTCCGAGAGAGGTATTTGTCAGAGGAATTCAATGAGCACCAACTTAATGAGTTCAATGCCTTATGACAGGGTGGTCGTATGGTGTCGGAGTATGAGGCCAAGTTCATGGAGCTACTTAGGTATGCTCGACATCTGAACATTGGAGAATTTAAAGGTTAACAAGTTTGTGTCCGTCCTTAAATTCAACATTCATTCAAAGGTGAGGATCATAATGCCTCAGACATTGCATGATGCAGTTCAGAAGGCCCTCATAGATGAGGAAGAACTAAAAAGTGGGGGTCAAGGAAGGACTTCTTCTAGACTAATTGGACATATGACATTAGGAGTGAAACAACATTAGACACCATCCAGAGATACTTTTGGGCATAGAGATATGCCTAGAGGACCTATGTTCTCGACACCAAAATGACAGACTATTCAATAGAGGACTTCTTATATAGGACCACAGAAGTAGAAAAAACGTCGTCTGCAACAACAATGTTTTAGGATTGTTCAACAGAACATACCAACATCACAAAATACTAGGCCAACAACCTCTACTTTGGGGACCAGGAGCACTATCTTGGTTGTGGAGCCTGATTATCTTCTTGATTCAGAGGTATTTATTTTCATCTATGTTTATACCCCATGAATACTTTACACTACAGAATAATGTACACTCCTCCACGCAGGGGAGTGCAAGGTGGGGTTACTCCACCTTGCGGGGTCTAGTGGGGGATATCCCCAATGGGGGTTTAGGGGTTTCACCCTCGAAGGAAAAATTTCCTTGTAAATGTATATTGTAATTTCATAGTAAAGATGGACCATTCATTATAAGGTCGCATATATGATGGAAGAAGTTATGTTAGGGTTTTTTTTTCATGGAAGGAAACCCTCTTTTATGAGGG
Organism: Picea glauca; assembly: GCA_000966675.3. Lineage (NCBI taxonomy): Eukaryota > Viridiplantae > Streptophyta > Pinopsida > Pinales > Pinaceae > Picea > Picea glauca. The sequence continues at coordinate 188,663 of JZKD02S0742199.1, forward strand.
AAATGTATTGCAGCTATGTATTATTGTGATTATTGTATTCTAAGTGAGGAGAATATGAGACAAAGAAGAGAAAGTTACAACGAGTGTGTTGTAGGTTGTATCCCTTCATTTACTGGATAATAATAAAGGAAGGACCTGAAAATTTCTTTGGTGGACGTAGCCCACACTGGGCGAACCACGTATATTTGTGTCTCTATTGTATTGTGTATCTTTTGATTTTTATTTCCGCATTTGTTTTATTTTATTTCTCTATGATCCTATTTTTCTAATAATTGGTATCAGAGTGAAAGGTAACACATAGGAAAAGAGGGTTCCGGGTTCGAGTGGGAGCAATGGTGTAAGATGTAAAGTTTATGGTCGAGAAATTTAACGACAAAAACTACCAGTTATGGAATATGTAGATGGAAGATTATTTATAACAGAAGGATATATTCCTACCATTGGGTTGAATAAAAAATACGCCGATGACCATGAAGGATGAAGAATGGGAGGTTCATGACAGAAAGGCACTGGGAATGATACAGTTTAGCTTGGAAACATCAATGGATTTTAATATTTCGAAAGAAAAGATAATGAAGGAGTTGATGGACACATTGGCTAAACTATATGAAAAACCCTCAACGTCCAATAAGGTATTTCTAATGAAGAGACTATTTAGTATGAAGATGTCGGAAGGTGGATCTATTTTAGATCATTTAAATGAATTTAATATGGTTACTAATCAACTAAGTTCTATAAAAGTGGACTTTGATGATGAGGTCAAGGCTCTTCTAATCTTGTGCTCATTGCTAGAAAGTTGTAATGGCTTAGTCATGGTTGTAAGTAAGTTTGTCTCTTTTTCAAATACTTTAAAATTTTATGATGTTGTTGTTGTTATCCTTAGTGAGGAAATGCGATGGAAAATCATAGCTGAGACATCAGGTAATGCGTTAAACATGGAGAACGGGGGAAGACAAAAGGATAGAGGAAAGGGCTCAGGGAACCGTGGGAATTATAGGAAGGGAAGATCCAAATCCAAACTGGGAAATATAGAGTGATGGAATTATGGTAAGAAAGGACATTTGAAGAAACACTGCAGAGTTCCAAAGAAACAAAGAGATGGACAACATGAGAAAAATCAGGAAGCAAATGTAACATGTGATGTGTTACCAAATGCTTTGATTATTTATGTAGATAATATTTCTGAGTCTTGGGTAGTATATTCAGGGGATTCATTTCATGCCACACCCCATAGGAAACATTTTCTATATTATGTTCAAGGTGATTTTGGATAGGTTCATTTGGGTGATGATGCACCATGGAAAATTGTTGGAATGGGAAAGGTAAAAATAAATCAAACCAATGGAAACCAATGGTTGTTGAAACAGGTAAGACATGTTCCATATCTAAGGAAAAATTTAATTTCAACAGGGAAGTTGGCAAGTGAAGGTTGTATATCCATATTTACAGTTAAGATGTGGAAGGTAACCAAAGGATCACCGGTGATAGCAAAAGGAGAGAAGGTAGGTACATTGTATTTATGTACTAGTAAAAATGACTCTTCTATCTCTTTAGCTTATATAGGAATGGATACAACACTGTGGAATCATAGACTTGGACACATGAGTGAGAAGGGGATGCAGATACTTCACAAAGGAAATTTGTTCCCATATCTTGAACAAATTGATTTGGATTTCTGTGAGAATTGTGTTTATGGAAAACTGAAGAGACTCATATTTCTCAGAGTTGGAAAAGAAAAAAATAGTGAAAGGTTAGAGCTTGTGCATATATATGTATGGGGAAAAACTCAGGTATCATATCTTGGTGGCTCTCGTTATTATGTTACTTTTATTGATGATTCAACTAGAAAAACTTCGGTTTATTGCATTCGAAAAAATATGATGTTTTTTATACTTTTAAGAAATATAAAGCTTTGGTTGAGAATGAGATAGGAAAAAGGTTGAAGTGTATAAGATCAGACAATGGAGTGAATATTTATGCAAGGAGTTTGATTATTACTGTTCATACCATGGGATTCATAGAGAGAAGACAGTTTCGAGAACACCACAAGAAAATGGTGTGTCAGAAATGATGAATAGGACAATCATGGAGCGTGCAAGGAGTATGAGATTACATGTTGGTCTGCCCTTACAGTTCTGGGTAGATGTTGTAGATATTGTTGTTTACTTAATAAACAAAGGTCCTTCAATCTCTTTGAATGGTGGAATTCGAGAAGAGGCATGGACAGGTAAAAAGGTAAACTATTCTTTTTTGAAGACTTTTGGTTGTGAGGCATTTGTCTATATTGATAAAGAAAATAGAACAAAGCTTGCGGAAAAATCCAAGAAGTGTAACTTTATTGGATAAGATGTTAATGATTTTGGTTATTTCTTATGGGATTATGAAAATCAAAAAATCATTAGGAGTAGATATGTCATATTCAATGAGAAGGTAATCTAAAAAGATCAGTTGCAGGGAAATATACAAGAAAAAAGAAAAACTAGAATACACAGTTCTTGATGAGATCACCAAAAACTAAATTCCAAAGGAGACAAAAAATCAAAATGTACAACAACAGGAGCAACAAGTACCTCAAACTCCTGCAAGTGTTGTTAGCATGTCTATTAGGTTAAGTAGACCCCCTGAATGATACTCTCCTTCATTGTATTATTTATTGATGACTGATTCTGGTGAACCATAATGTTATGAAGAGGCAATGCAGGTAGACAACAAAAATAAGTGGGAGAAAGTAATGAAAGATGAAATGGATTCCCTGGTAAATAACCAGACTTGGGATTTGGTTCAATTTCCTGTAGGAAAAAGAGAATTATAGAATAAATGGGTTTACAAGTTGAAGGAAAAAGATGGAGGCAAAAATCAGTATAAGGATAGACTTGTTGTAAAGGGGTTTACACAAAATAAAGGTATATATTTTGATAAAATATTTTATCCTGTTGGTAAAATGACTTCAATTAGGACTACTTTAATTCTTCTGGCTGTAGAAGATTTACATCTTGAACAATTAGATGTAAAAACATATTTTCTCCTTGGATATTTGGAGGAAGATATTTATATGAAACAACCATAGGGGTATGAGGTCAAAGGGAAGGAGAATTTGGTATGTAATTTGAAGAAGATCTTGTATGTCCTAAAGAAATCTCTAAGGAATTGGTATTTGAAGTTTTACAGGTTTACGACAGAACAGTTTGACAAGTTTACGACAGAACAAGTTTATAGTAGATGTCATTTTGATCACTTTGTTTATTTTAAAAGGATAGAAAATGGAAGCTATATTATCTTGCTATTGTATGTAGATGGCATTCTTGTTGTAGGGTCTAATATGCATGATATAAATGTTCTGAAGAATAAATTAGCCAATTCATTTGCGATGAAGGGTTTGGGTGCTGTAAAGAAAATCCTTCGTATGAGAATAACAAGAGATAGAAAAAATTGCAAATTGACATTGTCTTAGGGTGAGTACATAGAGAAGGTGTTTAAGAGGTTTAGAATGTAGAATGAAAAACCAGTTAGTACACCTTTGGACAACCATTTCAAATTAACCAAGTAAATTTGTCCCAAGACACAAGAGGATATAGAATACATGTCCAGGGTCTCTTATTCATTACTAGTTGGCAGCTTGATGTATGCGATGGTTTGCACAAGATCAGATATTGCACATGCACTAGGATTTGTGAGCGGGTATATGAACAATCCATGTAAAGAACATTTGGAGCCAGTAAAGTGGATTCTCATGAATTTGAGAGGTACTACTACTCATGCATTATCTTTTGAAGTTTCAGACACTGTTCTACATGGATATGTTGATTCAGATATGGTAGGTGATAAAGATAGCAAGAGGAGCACCACATGGTATGTTTTTACTATAGGTGGAACAACAATAAGTTGGATTTCGAAACTGAAAAAGGTTGTTGCACTTTCAACAACAGAGGCAGAGTATGTTTCTTCTATAGAGGCTAGTAAAGAGATGATTTGGTTACAGAGGTTTATGGAGGAATTGGGAAAGAAGAAAGAGAATAACTGTAACACCTTGTTTCCCCCAGTCTGTTATATATATATATATATATATATATATATATATATGTTGCGGGACTGCTAGGAGGGGGATGTGATGAAAAAAATACCACGATGGATAAAGAAAGGTGGTGGAAGGCACCTAGAATGGTGGCGCTAACTTTCACCGAAAACCAATACCGTATTTGCTCTTCACTATCCTAGAGAACCAAGAGAGGCTTGTTGGCCCCGAAATGAATTACTCACCAGGTTGGTAGGTGAAGAGGCTCCTTAGGAGTTAATGAGGGATGGGGGTGAACCTCCCATCCATGGAGGCCTCAGACCTAACCACCGTAGGGAAATTCGTGCCACATGCAACCTCGCCAGAAAAGAAAAGGCAGGTAAAAGGTGTGGAAGGGAGGAATGTGAGGGGGGGATCACATGAAAGAGATCGGAATAACTCTGGAACAAAATACAGAGTGAGCGATAGCAGAGAAGAAGGAGAGTAACCTTCATTCTCGATCGCTGAAGAACTGAGACAGAGAGTCTCAAGCATCGTGGTCTAGCTTGGGGGTGGCTAGTGGTAAATCCATTCGGAGTCCCTGAGCCTACAGTTGGGTGGAAACAAGCACCCCTCTCAACAGTTACATCAAACCTGGTGTTTTTCTGATAAGTGTTTTATCAGAAGATGGGTGCTTGTGAGCGGGTATATGAACGCAGGCGATAATGCCTCGACCCCTTTTTAACCTTCGCAAGTAATGAAGAAATCAGGACCATCAATCCCAAGACCCATGGGAATGCATGGACCATCTAGCTATAGAGTACACGTGGCGGCCGATAAGCGTTTCAGTGTTTCGACACCCAGGGAGCTAGAGGGTAAGAACCCTTGTCCTCACGACTCGCGAAATCCCGACATATGAAACCCCGAAATGACAGGGCGTGGACAAGTTAAGATGATTCGGTATTTCAACACTTGTGATACCTAGAGGCAAGTACCTTGTACATGCCAGTCCAAAAATCCCGATGGGTGAAATCTCGAAAGGACAACACGCGAACATGTTACGATATTTCGGCATTTCGAAAATTGGAATACTCAAGGGTGTATTCCCTTGTACTCACAAGTCTCGAAATTCTGACTTGCGAATTCCTGATATGGCATAGTATGACTTGGATCTACATTTTGGCGTTTCGGTACCCGAGACCCCCAAAGGATAGTTTTTTTCCATGTGTATACTAGATGCAAAACCCCAAGATGGCCTAGTGTGCATAAATCTGATACTTTGGTGTTTTAGCTTCCGGAGTGTCGAAGGGCATGAACCCCTTGATGTTTTATAACGCGAAAATCCTTAAAGGAGAAACCTAGAAATGAACTTAGAAAATGAATACCGGTTTCAAAGTTTCGACTCCCGGGAAACCTAAGTGCGAGACCTCCTGTCTCCGCATATCCCGAAATCCCGACATATGAAACCTTGAAATAATAATAGCACGGATGAGGTAGGGTGCTTCGGTATTTCATCACCTGGGATACCTAATGGTAAGCTTTCTTGTGCTCGCTAGTCCCAAAAACCTGGTTTGTGAATTTCCCGAAATGGGCTGAGCGACATATATATATAGGTATGTAGGATTCAGAGTTTCAGTTCCCAGGAAAACTAGGTGCGAGACCTCCAGTCGTCGCATACCCCGAAATCTCGATGGAGGAAACCCGGAAACAATGAAGAATGTTTAGAATTGGAATTTTCAAAGTTTCGGCTCCCGGGAAACCCATATGTGAAACCTCTTGTCATCGCATTCTCTGAAGTTTCAGTATGAGAAATCCCGAAGGGTAGAGTGCCTGGATTTAACATGGGTCATTGTTAATCGTGTTAAGCGGTTAGATCCATTTCGAATTTCGGCCCTTCGAAAGACAAGAGGGAAAGGGGAATACATGCACCGTGATTTCCCGAATCACGAAAGACGACGAGCACCTCCCCGATAAGGCCTGTGGTCATAGCCGTCGATCATATGAGTGCGGTTAAGGGATAAAAAAGATGAAAAAGACCGAATTTTTTTTATTTCCATAGTGGGTGTGTTACAAAGTGGTATCAGAGCATGGTTACAACACTTGGCCTACTTGGGCTCATGAACGGGTTGCGCAGAGACTCCACTTGGAGTACTGTTAAAAGGAGTAACCCCCTGTCTTAACCTTCTTAATTAAAAGTCAAATTTAAGAATGAAAAACTCCTATGGTGTGTGTGCATGTGAAAAATATGAATTATGTACTGGTTATAAATGAATATAAACATTGACTAACAACCAACATTTTTATTTTGCACACAAAGCGGAAGATTAACTGTGGGAAATTTTAGACGTATAGAATGATGACTCACCATGAAGTGGGGGAGGTCTCCCACAATACAGATGAAGAATCTGACGAAAGGAGGGTGGTAGGGACCCCTCCATATCTGGCTGAGACTTTGAGGATCCTCATGGTCGAATTACAAAGCTGCAAGGCTGACAATGAGAGGATGATGAAAGAACAGGAGAAACAAATGAAAATTAATGCAATTTTACTGTAGAGCTTATCCGACTTATAAAGACAAATGCAGCATGAACCTGAGACATAGAAACATGGTCATATCAGTGGCCACACTGAGAGGAGCACCTCGAAAAAGGTCCATCCCATAGGTAAGGGACAAGCGGCGGATGATTCCTCTAGGAAAGCTGGCGGTTCGGAGGGCTCTTCTAGCAGCAGAACTAGTTCTTATTCCCAAAGAAGAAAGAAGAAGCGAAAGATTTCCAAGGGTCATAAATTCAAAGAATTCAAGAAGGCCAAACCACCCTCCTTCGATGGTGAAATAAAGAAGGGAGAGGAATTAGAGGCCTGGCTACTTGGACTAAAGAATTATTTCAGAGTCCATGACTTCTCAGAAAATTTGAAGGCCCGAATGGCCGCCTTCAACTTGAATGGAAAGGCTTCCATTTGGTGGGAAGACCTTAAGAATGTAAAAGGGATTCACGAAGAAGACCTGTTTTGGGAACGGTTTGAGAAATACTTCAAGAAGAAGTATCTGTCGGAAAAATATTTCGACGAAAAGACTAAAGAATTCTATGAACTTAAGATGGGGAAACTCACCATAGAGGAATATGTCAGCAGATTCCTTGAGTTGTTGAGGTATGTACCCTACATAAAGGTAGAAAAGGAAAAGGTGCAATGATTCATCAGTGGACTACCTAAGGACTATCGGAACAAGATTGAATTTTATGAACCAAAGACCCTAGAAGATACTATCCGAAAGGCAAGATATTGTTATGAAAATCTTGGGCATCGAACAAAACCTCGCGAAGGCTGGAAGCAGAAGAATAGTTCAGGATTCCAGAAAAAGGGGTTTAAATCCCCAAGATTTAAGGACTATAAAAAGAACTCAAGGGTGATCTTCCCAGCCTGAAGTGTGCACCAGTAGAACTTTCCCTCCTTGAGCGGAAATAAACTTTCGAGATCTGCCCTAGTAAAGACTGATAACCCAAAGAGAGGACCTTTGAAATGTTGGGGTTGCGGAGAAGAACATATACTGAGAGACTGTCCACACCGACAATAGAATAGTCAGATAATTTACAACATCCAGAAAGATACCACTGTCAATGATGTGGCCAGGAGTGTGCCACAAATTTATGCAGCCTTGGATAATAACCAAGCTGACCACCAAACTTCAGTGGTGGAAATAGATGGTATGATTTCCAACCATCTAGTGTCTATTTTGATTGACCTTGGTTCAAATTTGAGTTATATAGCCCCTAAGGTTGTTGATAAGTGTAAACTACAACCACAAAAACCTACCAAGCCATGGTTGGTACAGTTAGCCACTGGCACCAAAATAAGGGTAACAGAGGTCATAGCAACCTGCCAATTAATGTTGGGTGAATTCCCTACCCAAGGAACCCTTAACATATTACCCCTGGGATCGTATGATCTATTGATTGGTATGGATTGGCTAGCTCCCCATAAATCCAGATTGGATTGTTACCATAAAACCTTAGAATGTGTAAGTAAAGAAGGGAAAAGGATAACCCTTCAAGGGATCCGGAAACCTGTCTCGGTGAGACAAATATCAGCTCTGCAAATGAGAAAGTATTGCCCAAAAGAATGTCCCCTATATGCAATACAGGTGTTGAAAACTATTGAAGATGACAAACCAAGCCTCGAAGACCACCCTACCCTGAGAGAATACAAAGATGTGTTTCTGAAAGAGGTACCAGTTCTACCTTCGAGAAGAGACATAGACTTCTCGATAGAACTTGCACCGAGAATGGTGTCGGTGTCTAGGACACCCTACCGGATGAGCACACACAAGTTAGTTGAACTCAAATTGCAATTAAGAGAAATGATGGATAAGGGTTATATCCGACCCAGCGTGTCTCCATGGGGAGCACCAGTCCTATTTGTGAAAAATAAGGACAGTACCCTTAGACTGTGTATAGATTATAGACAACTCAATAAGGTAACCATAAAGAACAAGTACCCCTTGCCCAGGATCGATGACCTGTTCGATCAATTGGGGGGTGTGTTTATTTTCTCAAAGATTGACTTGAGGTCAAGATACCATCAAGTCCGAATTAAGGGTGAAGACATCCATAAAACTTCCTTTCGGATGAGGTATGGTCACTATGATTTTGTGGTAGTGCCATTTGGGTTAACCAATGCCCCTGCCACTTTCATGTGCTTGATGAACAATGTACTCAACAAATTCCTAGACAAATTTGTGTTCGTTTTTATTGACAATATATTTATTTACTCCAAGAATAGAGAAGAGCATGAAGAGCATCTTAGGCTTGTCCTACAAGTGCTAAGAGAACATTAGCTCTATGCAAAATTTAGCAAATGTGAATTCTTCTAGAAGCAAATACATTACTTCGGGCATGTTCTATCCGAAGAAGGAGTAGCGATAAACCCTGACAAAATCAGGTCTATCATGGAATGGCCTACCCCAAATGATGTTTCAGATATCAGATCCTTTATGGGATTAGCAGGATACTATAGGATATTTATAAAAGAATTCTCCAAGATTGGTTGTCCAATCACTGCCCTCCAGAATAAGGGGACAAAATTCACATGGACACAAAAATGTGAAGAAATATTTCAAACCCTGAAACATTTACTGACCCATGCACCCTTGTTGAATATCGCCGATCCCGAAGCCGACTTCCTCATGTGCATAGATTCCTGTAATGAAGGGCTCGGAGGAGTCCTTATGCAAGGAGGAAGTGTGGTCTACTATGAATCCTGAAAATTGAAAGAGCACAAAGTCAACTATGTGACCCATGATCTAGAGCTGGTTGTCATAGTGCATGCCTTGAAAATGTGGAGGCATTACCTCCTGGGAAGAAAATTTATACTTATGACATATCACTGTGGATTACGATATCTGTTTGTTCAACCAAAGCTCAATGCTAGACAAGCTAGGTGGATGGCCCTCATTAGCAAGTTTGATTTCGAAATAAAACACATTAAAGGAAAGGAAAATAGGGTGGTTGATGCAGCAAAAGCATGAAAACAATTCACCTGGACACGGTGAGCACCTATGAGATGGATGTCAAGGAAAGAGTCAGAAATGCACAAGAGATGAACACATTCTTCCAAACCGTGACCTCGTACCTGCAACAAGAACCCACAGGGATAAATCATGGAGGCTACCAGATGATGGAAGGAGGTCTGCTCACTTACCGAAGCAGATTGTATATCCTAGATTGTGATGACTTGAAGAGGTTCATACTGGATGAACTACATAAAAGGCCCTATTCTGGTCATCCAGGATACCAGAAAATGATCACGGCCACTAGGAAACAATTCTATTGGCCTAGATTGAAGAAATACATAGCTGAGTACCTAGACAAATACATAGAATGCCAACAGGTAAAAGCAGAACACCGACACCCAACAGGATTATTACAACCTCTACCAATCTCGGAATGGAAATGGGAAAACATCTCCATGGATTTCATCACTGGATTACCAACCTTGACCAAACAGAATGATGCCATCATGGTAGTGGTGGATAAATTGAGCAAGTCCACTCACTTTATCCCCATCAAGTCAACTTGCAAGGCAATAGACATCGCTCAGGTATTCATGAAGGAGATATTCAGACTGCATGGTATGCCGAAAGAGATCGTGTCCAACAGAGACACGAAATTTACTTCCAACTTTTGGAAGTCACTAATGGTTGGTTTAGAGACCAAGTTGTTGTTTATTACCCCCTATCACCCTCATACCAATGGAAAAATAGAAAGAGTGAACCAAATACTAGAAGACATGTTAAGAATGCATGTAATGCATCAACCCAAGAAGTGGGAAGACTACCTGCCACTGGTGGAATTCACTTACAACAACGACTACCAAGAATCCTTGAGGATGAGTCCGTTTGAAGTCTTCTATGGTAGGCTGTGCAACACTCCTGTTAGTTGGAGTAATCCCGTAAACATAATTTCTTTTGGACCCAACATGTTGAAAGAAATGGAACAGCAAGTGACTCAAATAAAACAAAACGTGAAGGTCGCTCAGAACAAACAGAAAAGTTACGTCGACTAAAAGATAACTCTAAGAGAGTTCAAGATGGGAGACCATGTATATCTCAGAGTTAGACCCAGAAAGAGTTCTCTGAAAATGGGAGCTTGTGCCAAGTTGGCACCTCGATATTGTGGCCCCTTTGAGGTTCTAGATAGAGTGGGACCCGTAGCCTACATGCTAGCACTTCCTCCCACAGTAAAAGCACATAATGTTTTCCATGTTTCATTATTGAAGAAATATGTACATGATTCTAATCATAAAATTGACTGGTCTGTGATCCAAGTGGAACCGGAGGGAGAATTTCTACTAGAACCTCAATGCATACTGGACAGAAAGGAAACCCTGCTCTGGAACCGAACCATTGCACAGGTCAAGGTGCAGTGGAGACATTTTGGCCCAGATGAGGCTACATGGGAAATGGAG
>JZKD02S0742199.1:209834-220477 GCA_000966675.3 Picea glauca
GGATGAGGAGGGACAACTTGTTTTGATTCTAGAGGAGGTGTTAGAAGTCCGAGAGAAGAGGCTCTGAAACCGAAGCATCAAGGAGTATCTGATCAGGTGGAAGGATTTACCCATTAAGGATGCCACTTGGGAGCAGGAGCACGTGGTTAGAGAAGCAGGTTTGGAATTGCTTGATGACAAGAAATTTCAAGTAGGGGAGACTGTAATGTCCCCCACCTCTTAGAGAGGTAATGAGGAGACTCAATGGCCTGGGCGCCCCCACTAGGTCATAGTCTCACACTGAAGGGGGGAAAAAGTCAATAAGTTAAAAGTTATATTTTTAAGTTGACTTAAGAAAGGAAAAGGAAAAGAGTAAAAGATAACTCAACAGAAGAATAGAAGATTAACCCTAGGAGTTAACCTAACTCAACAGAGAATTAGAAGGAAAAGTATAAGTAAGAGGCTGGGGTGCACCTATTACTCATTTTGGTTTTGGATTAGCATTTTCTATTGCTCTTGAGAATTCAGTTTGGGCGTTTGCTGTACAAAACCTTGTGAGCAACTGAGTGGTGAAATATCCACTCACCTTGTTCCGCAGCTTGGTCTCGGGGATGAAAGACTCCTCCACACCATTCTAGTCTTAGCCCATCTCCATCTAGTGCTTCAGAAGGGGAAGGACCATCAGTTTGAGTGCTTTTCTGTAGGGTTATCATCATTCTACATTTGTCTGCAGATTGGGACATCTTGGAGCCATAGGGGACATCCTGTAATTTAGTAAAACTCAGATCTAGGGAGATCTACTTGAGATCTGAGTCCAAAACTTCTCCCATGGGATTCTCATAGCCCGATCTATATTCTTGGAGAGTTTCAGAGAATTTGGAGGCCTCCTTCATCAGGGCCGAACCAGCCAGGGTTTCAGTCATCTAGTGGGGCACCCCATTCAATGGGAAATTCATATCTATGGAGATTGAGAGGGATCTTGGAGATTCAGGCACCTGGGTTATTCTTACCATCGGCCGATATATATTCTTGGAGGGTTTCAGATAATTTGGAGACCTCCTTCATCAGGGCTGAACCAACTAGGGTTTCAGTCATCCAGTGGGGCACTCCATTCAGTGGGAAATTCAGATCTATGGAGATTGAGAGGGATCTTGGAGATTCAGGCACCTGGTTCATTCTTACCATCACCCGATCTATCAATTGGCATATTTCTTAGGGTGATTGGACACTTTTGGCAGCAGGGCCGAGTTATTGAGGGTTTCAGCCTTCTATTGGAGCATGGCATTCTTCAGCTGGAGAGTTTGGAATTCATATCTACTTGTATTGATCTTCATTTCTTATTCAGCCTTTGGAGGCATTATTTTGTATTAGCGGGTGCATTTTGTAGCAGCTCATATCTATTTCTTGTATGACCATCTGAGGTTTATGCCAGATCGGCCATCTATTGTATTGATCTTACATTGCTCATAATAAAAAGATCAGATCTTTGCTTGTGCTTCTACATCTTGAATATATTGTGATCTCCATGTGTTGATGAATCTTGTATGCACTTAATAACTCAATAAATTAGTAGTAGTTAGTGATTCCAAGAAAGAATTTGTCTTCGGATCATTACACAGAAATTCCATCGGCAACTCCACTGACATCTCTGGAAAAGACTGTTGAACTGGCTAAATACATCGAGGAGATGAATCTGCAAGAAACAAAGATTAGTAGGCTAAAAAAGGAAATTGAGAACCTTCAGGAACTTAGATCCTCTTACCAAACCAGCTACTCCAAGGAAAAATAAGTGTTAGACTAGCTCAAACAAGAGTTACAACAGCTTCGGAAGCAAACAATGGTAGGAAAAACTCTGGCCGAAGTCAAAGAAAGTTTATGGACAGACATCACCAAGTGCATAAATGAAATATGGCCAATGATACAAATTATGTTTGAGAAAAATGAATTGGTACAAAGAAGCAAACAAGCCATCGAGAAGATAAGAGAAGAACTAGTAGAGATTCCCACAGAGGCTACTGAAATCATCAAATTCCTGAATTTTAAAACCAGAGAGGAGCTGGAAGATTTAAGAATTGAATATAGAACATAGACCATCCTTGAGGTCAAGAGAGTCCTAACCAAGAGAGGATTGATGCTACAACTAGAAGAAAAGGTTCAGGCTATGGACCTTGGAGTGCAAACGTTTTTCATCAAGATCAAGGCTCTACAAAAGAAGGGTCTTCCTAGTGTGAGAGTGATAAATGACAAATTGATGATGCTCCCCAATTACAAAAAGAGACTAGCCGTTGTGGCTAAGGATAGCTCAAATATTTTAGGAATACAAGGCAGTATCATTGGTAAGGCATTCCTAGATTCTTTACAGTTGGACATCAGCATACAGCATGAAATATGGTACATCTTCACCACCAAGCCAACATTTACCAAGTACACGAAGATGGATGAAGTATATCGTAGATTGCTCAAAGTCAGCATTCCCAGACACCTTCAATGGGAAGAAATTTGCAATCTAATCGAGTAGTCGATGAGCTATCCAAGCCCCGTTATCTATCTAGTCAGAAGAGGTCGTGCAGAGGCCTCACCAACGGTTCACCCAGAAAACAACATGAAATTACGACACATCATCAAACAGTTTCCTAGATTTGTGTAGTTTGTTAATTTAGTTAGCTGAAAATAGATTTACCACGTCCTGATCTTTAATGACAGGATCGTTTGTAATGTTGATTATAAATACTTCACACTTTGATGTATTGGGGGTTGATCTTTACACCCTGCAAGATGCAAGATTGTAATCTTTTTCAAGAGATCTTCCATTAATACAAAGAGGTGTTTTCACAGGATTCTCATGTGTTATTCATTGGTGATGTTTTCTTTTCTATGTTGAATGTGTTCTTATTCAGTTGTCATATTGTTTTCTAATCTAAATCTTTAAAAGTAATGCATGTTGCAGGATTTATATTGTTATACCCTGTTTCAGACTTTGAAAGATCTTAATGTTTATCTTCTGATGTTACAGTAAAGAAATTCTTAACTACTTCTTTACTTTAATTGATATTCTCATCTTTTCTTCTTCTCATCATTTTACTGCTAAAAGAATCCAACGAATGTATTATCCTGCCCTGTGAAAAGAATCTTTGTTTTCTGGTTAGATTTGTATCTTTATAACACAGATCCCATAGCCCAATGGATGCGTAAATCCCTTTCATCCAACTCAACAAAAACAACAAACCTTTCAATCTTGTTTATTTAACTAGCCTAATATCTTTCTTAAATTCAAAGCACATCTAAATCATACAGAGAGATCCCTCTCTGAAGATGGTAGGGATAGATTCCAGTTTTGAAGTGGTTGGATAAAGTTACCTCTCATAGATTTCTTCTTTCCTAACAACCTCTCAGAATTTACAGAGCACTAACATAGTGGTGACTCCACTGGGGACAAATATTTCAACCCCACATTTGCTTTTCCTTATAAGAAAGCTCTGTTTCTAAACAAATCATAAACCTGAAAAATCAATAATATTTAGAGGTTGTTAAAGCTTGTAAATATTAATTTTCGGACTCATAAAACTAAAATATATATATAAACCAAAAATAAATCTAGCTCCCAAAAGAGCTTTTACTTGATCTCACCCAGACCTAGAACCTGCAATAGCAACTGATAATCCGGAATAGTTGCTCAGGAATAAGGCCATTGTAAAAGGTTCAGGAAGTTGTAGTCTCCTTCAGAGGTCCCCTTCTATTCTAGAGGAACTCATTACCATTCAAGATCTTAACTTTGACACCATTTTTGAACAAAGCATGTTTAGAACAAAATCTGACAGCTTTGTGACTGAAATCATTTTAGATCCAAAAAACTTGCAACCCAGGACCCCTGAAATACTATCTCTCACTACGATCCCTCAAACCACTCACTCCGTGCTAGAAATCCCCTCCTCCTCCTCGTCTTTTGTCACTACCACACCTATCATCCAGGTTGTCGTCCTGCCCCCTCCACCTATCATCCAAGTTGTCGTCCTGCCCCCTCCACCTATCATGGCAGCCAGATATGCTCCCTTGGTGTTGGTCACACCTCTTCATGCTATGCCCTAGGATTATCAAATGATACTTCCACAGTTCGATGGAACACGGCCCTTGAGTGCACAACAACATGTTGATAAAATGAATGATTATTTTGATCTGCAGGAAGTAGATGACGCTGGCGTTCAAATGAGATTGTTTACGCAGAGTTTGACCGATGACATTAAGAAATGGTACAAGGGTTTATGTGCTACCTCAGTGCTCGACCTTACAGTGTTTCAAATAAGTTTTCTAGACAGATGGGAGGTAAAGAAAAATCCTCTCCAAATCTTGTCAGAATATGAAAACATCAGGAGAAATCAAGGTGAGACCATTCAAGATTACTGCATTCACTTCAATAATCTGTACAATGCAATTCCAGCCAATATTAAACCCCCACAAGGTTTAGCATTGATAAAATTCCTTGATGGTTTCGACGCTGATATGTCATATCAATTAAGGGAAAGAAATTCCACCACCCCGGAAGACATGTAGAAAAGTGCAATAAGCGTGGAGGCTAACCTGTTGGCTAAAAGGGCATGACAGAGGATGGAGAGGAGAGTCACGATTAAATAAGAACCTTCCACATCTTCATTTGATGCCAAATTGGATTCCTTAGCTAGAGCAACATAAAGGATGATGGAGAGACTCACTGTATCTGAAAGAAACCCCCCTAGAGAAAACCAACCAACTCTTCAAATTCGGAATCCTAACTTCAGAAGGAATCCTCCTCAAATCAGGCAGAGAGATCCCAGAGATCAAAGAGAACAGAGGGGTCCTGATCAATAGATCAAACTACCCCTATAGTAAAATTATGTCGACGAAGGAGAAGAAGTAATTGAAGAACTGGAGGATACTCACATAAACCTCATGGGAATTCATGATAATGAATCTATTTTCCTCACCCAGGAAGAGAAAGAACTTTTTATTCTCTCTCAAACAAAGGTAAGTGAAGAAGTTGAAGATACCGAACAACAATCATTTGAAAATGCTATTTTGGAGGTACACCGGCAGTACAATCTACGAAGTAAAAAGACAGACAGAATTTCCCCAAAAAAGGTGACCGAAACGAAGAAGATAGTCGAAACCAAGAAAGCCCCTAAGCCTTCTACCAAGAAGAACCCTGAGAAAGGTAATGCTGAAGATCCAGCAAAAAGAAACCTTACTATTCTGAAAATAGCATCATAGACTGAGGTTTCATCAATTAACCCACCAAATACTTCTGGCCAAAAAACTGTGGTGGACAAATCAGAATTGTTGAGCCAAAGAAGAGCACCTACACCTTTCAGCCTTGAAGGGGAATTAGCCAAACTGAAAATTACCATTCCCCTTTCTGAGTTGACGAGTAAAGACGCTTACCGTTCACAGGTGATTAAAGCGCTAAGAATTGAACTTGATATAGGCACGAAGGCCTTAACCGTTGGATCAACGAATCATTCAGATACTGTAAATCTTACAAGTGACCAACCCGAACTCCTGTTTGGCCTTGAAGTTGATGGTCAAACTGACAATGGCATTGTTTCTCCTTTTTACATCAGCCTTAATATACATGATCTAATTTTGCATAATGCTATGTTAGATTCGAGTGCTTCCCATAACCTGATGCCTAAAGAGGTGATGGAAAAGCTGGGACTCGAGGTCACCAAACCTTACAAGGACTTACATTATTTTGACTCCAACAAAGTCAGAGGTATTTGTTTGATCAAAGACTTATGTATCACTCTAGTTCAGATTCCAGCAAAAATAATGGTTATGGATGTTGTGGTTGCAGACATTCCCCCGAAATATGGTATGTTGTTGTCCAGGTCTTGGGGGGGCAAGTTGAAAGGCACTTTGTAGTTAGATATGTCGTATGCCACCATCCCGGTATTCGGGCAATAGAGAAGACTGTACAGGGAGACACTGATGAAATATATGGTTAGTAGCCAAGAAAAGCCCCATAACTATCCCTTGTACTCTACATATTCTGACCTAGATTCCTTTATCCTATATAATGAGGGTGACATAGGAGAATAAATCACTCATTTGGAAGAAGATACATCAGGTTTGAACGAAGGCCAAGAGATCACCGAGGTAGACATAAAGAAAAATGTGATAAGTGAAGAATTGCCAGCAGAATTCTGGAGCATGGAATTAGATGGAGCTGTAAGAAAAGAAGGAGTTGGAGCAAGAGTTTGGTTTCACAATCACAAATCCAGGTATTCGGAAAACCATTCTCACAAATTAAATTTTCAATGCACTAACAATATTGCCGAGTATGAAGCTTTGATGCTCGGTCTGAAACTTCTAAAGAAAGTTGGTGACAAACAAATTATGGTAAGAGGTGATTCCGAGTTAATTATCAAGAAAATCAAAGGTGAGCATGCAGCAAAACATTCCCATCTCAGAGCTTACAGGAATGTTGTTTTGGACGCCCTTAAATGTTTCACTGAAGTTGATTTACAGGTTATGCCCAGGGAATAAAATATTTTAGCGGATGGGTTAGCTATGTCGGAAACTTCGTGCAAGATACCTTTTCATTCCACTCATCCATACACGGTGGAGGTGAAGTGCAGACCAACTGTCCGTGACAACATCAGATACTGGTAGGTATTTGGCAACGATGACCAAATCGAAGATTTTCTGCAATGTAAAAATGATTTCGAATGTATAAACATAGACTTAGAAAATGAGGATGAAAATGTAAATAGATCTGATTTTGGAAATGATAGTGTAAATAAGATAGACTCGGGAGAGTTAGGTGAAGATGAGATAGAATCTGATGTTTTACAGTTAAAGAGTGATGTTTTACCTAAGGGTTTAGTTCCTTTAGAAGACCTTTTTGATTTTAATGATGTAGCTAAAAAACCAAAAATTGAAGCTAGCGGTAAAGAAGTTGAAGACGTTAACATAGGAACAGAAGAGAAGCCCAGGATAGTAAAACTGTCTAAATCCTTACCCCCTGAGTAGAAATTCAAATACATTGAGCTTTTCAGGGAATATTCAGATGTATTTGCATGGGGTTACGAGGACTTGAAATCTTATGACACAAGCATCATACAACATAAAATCCCAATAAAAGAAGATCAAAAACCTTTCAGACAGAAACTTAGGAGAATCAATCCCAAGTTACTTCTCCTGATAGAAAAAGAAATGAAGAAGATGTACGATTCTAAAATCATAGTTCCCTTACGATTTTCCAAATGGGTTTCAAATCTGGTCCCAACCCGAAAGAAGTCTGGGGAAATCAGGCTTTGCATTGATTTCTGAAACCTGAACAAAGTTTCTTTAAAGGACAACTACCCATTGCCAAAAATGGACCACATATTACAAAGGGTAGTTGGATCCAGTCGAATCTCCTTACTGGATGGGTTCTCAGGCTATAACCAGGTCCTCGTTCACCCAGATGACCAAGAGAAAACAACTTTCAAAACACCTAGGGGAACCTTCATGTACGTGAAAATGCCTTTCAGGTTGATGAACGCTAGGGCCACTTTCCAAAGAGCGATGGATATCGCTTTTGTGGAAGAACTTGGAAAATTTATTATCGTTTATCTAGACGACGTAACTGTGTTTTCCCAATCCGATGATGAGCACTTAAGACATCTCAGACGAGTATTTGAGAAATGCAGGAAATTTTGGATTTCTTTGAATCCTAAGAAGAGTCTTTTCAGATTAGAAGAAGGTAAACTTCTAGGGCACATAATCTCTAAGGACAGAATTAAGATAGACCCCAGCAGAATCGAGGCCATTCAGAAATTAGAACACCCAAGAAATATCAAAGAGTTACAGTCTTTCATTGGAAAAATAAACTTTCTGAGAAGATTCATACCCAACCTGGTCGAACTTCTCAAGAACAACACAAACATGTTCAAGAAGGACACAAAGATAAAATGGGACACTGAATCTAAGAAGTCTTTTGAACAAGTCAAACATGCACTCACACAGGCTCCGATCTTGATCAGTCCTGATTTCACCAAGGATTTTTATCTTTTTTCTTTCACTTCTGAACATACCATTGCAGTAGTATTACTACAGAAAAACAGTGAAGGGTATGAACAACCCATAGCCTTTTTCAGTAAATCTTTAAGAGATGATTATTTGAATTATAAAATAATGGAGAAACAAGCTTTTGCCTTGGTGAAAGCCATAAAAGATTTTAGAGTATATATTCTCTATTCCCACACCATTGCATATGTTCTGAATGCGGTAGTAAAAGACATTTTAACCCAGGACAATCTGTATGGATGAAGAGGAAAATGGATTGCTATCATTCTAGAGTATGACATAGAGATTAAGCCTATTAAATTGATTAAAGGTCAAGGTGTAGCAAAGTTAATGGCTGAATCAAATTTCCATCCTCTTGACATTAATTTCTTAGCTGCAGTAGATGAACAGGGTGAGTAGACAACTCCAAGCGTAAAAGGGGTATTTCTGAATTCTCCATGGTACGCAGACCTAATATTTGTTTTGCATAACTTACAAGCTCCCCCTGGTCTGACCAAACTAAAGATAGGTTTTTTAAATTAAAAGCATTAAAATTTTGCATTCTAGAAGGCAATTTATATTGGAAAGATCCTGGAGGTATTTTGTTGAATTGTCTGTTAAAAGACGAAGCTGACAAAGTATTGCAGGATTCTCATGCAGGAGACCGTGGTGGTCATCTGAGCTGGAAGACCACAACTAATAAAATTCTCAGAGTTGGGTTTTATTGGCCTACGCTATTCACTGATGTGCATCAGAAAGTGACTTTGTGTCATAAGTGTCAGGTTTTCGAGGGAAAAAAGAAGCTCCTTCCTTTGCCCCTGAAACCGATCTCGGTAGAAGCTCCTTTCTAGCAATGGGGATTAGACTTTATCGAAGAAATACATAGTCCCTCTTTGGGCCAGCACAGGTGGATTCTCACTGCTACCGACTATTTCATAAAATGGATCGAAGTTGTACCAAACAGGCAAGCTAATGATTCTGTCATTATTAAATTTCTTGAAAATAATATCTTGTCACGTTTTGGATGTCCTAGAAAGATTATAACTGACAATGCAGCGGCTTTTCGATCTAATAAGCTGATAGACTTTTGCAATCAGTACCATATTGGTTTGGGTCACTCCACAACTTATTACCCTCAGGGAAATGGGCTGGCGGAGTCATCAAATAAGACCCTGGTGAACATTATCAAGAAGACTTTGCAAGAAAACCAAAAATCATGGCATAACAAGCTGGTTTTCGCACTATGGGCTGACAGACTGACCACTAAGAGGTCAATTGGTATGTCACCATATCAGCTAGTCTATGGCACTGAAGCAGTTTTCCCCACTTCCTTGGGAGTTCCTGTCATGAAATTGCTGCAAGACATGCAAGCCGAGCTGAACGACTCCCAAAGAAGGATAAACCAGATTATCCATTTGCATCAGTCTAGAGAAGAAGTATACAACAAGACTCAGGTAGTCCAAGAAAACATTAAAAATATCTTTGACAAAAGAACCAAAGAAGATGATTTCGAGCTAGGTGACTTGGTGCTGAGATGGGATTCCCAAAATGAAGACAAGGGAAAGCATGGAAAATTCGACAGTCTATGGAAGGGACTGTACATGATTCAAGCATTCAGAGGAAATAACGCCTTCTTGCTCAACAATAGTGATGGGATGGATCTGCCAGGAGGACCTGTAAATGGAAGAATGCTGAAGCATTATTCACCGCCTCAGTAGGGACCTGAAGTCACACTTTTCCATTGTACAAACCACTTTCATTTTGCTTGCAATTTTTTGAGTGAATAACTTTGATCAGATGGTTGAAGCATGGAGAGAAGGACCTAAGACACTGAACATTGTCTTCCAATTTTCAAAATAAAACGAATCAAGCAACAAAGACAACTATTGAGAAAAAATTTCAGAACATCAGGAATCAAGATTCTTGATAGTTCACAAGGAGAGTACCATCCCCAGGTGGAGCCACTGTTATAACCCTATAATTTATAGGATCAAATGGTGACTAAAAATGTTATCCCTTTAGTGTTTTTGTTTGTCAAATGATTTTCCATTTTGCAAATAATTTGAAAAAAGAAAAAGAAAAAGAAAAGAAAAAAAGAGGGCATAAAAGAAATTCAATAGAGCCCCATGCAATAACAATGACTTGGTCCATACCTTTCAAGCATATCTAAGTTCTTTTAAATTGATGTTGATAGGAGTAGTGAATAAGCTTGGATAAACTGTTTAATCTTAGCCAAGTGATCTAGGTTAGTTAGTGAATAAATCTGACCAGACTACCTAATCTTGGTCAGATAGCCCCAGGATAGAGTAATTTCTTAGTCCAACAGTTTAATCTGGGCTAATTGTCATAGGTAATTAGGTTAGAACATAGGGTAGTTTGCTTTATTTCAATAAAACCAGCTTGATGATCAATGTTGAACCATGTCTTTGAGGTTTAAAAGGTTTGATGTCTAACCCCTTGGTGATAGAAACATGGAAAAGCTCGAGAAAAACCCACAATATGCACTTATCCTAAGTTTTTCTGGGGGCATATGCCTTCACACTCACAATTATGCATAGCTCATGTATGAACGACTCATATGTTCGCACCCAGATCTACAGTGGACAAGTCTTTCTGGACCCCCCCGACCGTTCTACCTTTAACGG
>JZKD02S0742233.1:0-14921 GCA_000966675.3 Picea glauca
GATCCCACTTGGGATTTTTTTGTGGATGCGGTCAAGGAACAATACTACCCTATTGATAACTATGAAGACCAATACATGAGATGGACCACACTGCGAAAAGAGAAGAGCCAAACAGTTCTAGAATTCACAAATAATTTTCATACTTTGCGCACCAAGCTAGGTATCAAAGACTCTGCATAGGTACATCCAAATCGAAATGGATTTCTTAAACTTCTTATCGTTGGGAGTTGTCTATCGATATGTTGTCAAAATTGAGCATAAAT
This sequence comes from Picea glauca, assembly GCA_000966675.3. NCBI lineage: Eukaryota > Viridiplantae > Streptophyta > Pinopsida > Pinales > Pinaceae > Picea > Picea glauca. The sequence continues at coordinate 264 of JZKD02S0742233.1, forward strand.
TTAGGCACCAGAACAAATGGGAGTTCAGGTCTACAAATCTGCAAAAACCAAAGCATGATAAAGATGACCCTAACCAACAGTCTCCCAACAACTAGTCCAAGGCACAAGAAAAAAAGGGTAAAGGAAAGACGAAGAAAGACAATGGTAAGTGGTGCGACTTCAACAAAATACCTTGGCACAACAATGATGAATGTCGCTCAAAATGATGATTGCTGGTTGAGGTCAAAGACAAGGAACCGAACCTTGATTCGAAATATGATTTAGAAAATATTGAAAACAAACAGATCATCGACGTAGAACCCACTGCTACTGTCACGACCACAACATTTCAACCAAAATAAACAATAGATCTTGAAGAGGGGGAGTGCCTCTTCCATTCACAGATGTGGGTGAAGAGGAACCCCTTGCATTTCATTGTTTATAGCGACAACTAAAAGAACCTCATCTCAACTTAGGTCGCCAAACAGTTGGGGTTGTCAACAACACCACACCTGCAGCCATACAACATTGAGTGGCTTCACCAGGGACGAGATCTTCATGTCATCCAGCAGTGTCGCATGTCCTATGGCATCCAACCCTTCAAGGATGAGGCAATGTGTGATGTTGCCGCTCTTGATATCTATGATGTTTTTTTGGGCCAACCATGTATGTGGAAATGTCATGATGTTTATGAGTCTCGAACCCGTAGTGTCATTATTACTTTGGGGGTTCAGCTCTACAAGATACCAGAGGTATTTCTGACTATTGTTCCACCAAAACAATGCCGCAAGGTAATCTCTCATACTGGAAAATTCATCCTCTTCGGAGTCTATTAAAAGGAGGCAGAAAAGGCCACAACAACCACTACAGCCTCAAAACCTTTTATCCAGTTGAAGCAGATTGCATAAGAGAAGGCAAATATTTTTTCTTCATCTACAATGGTGCCTACACAATTCCCCGTCAAGCCTAGAGACAACCATGTGGTGGAACAAATTCAACCACGCCAACAACAAGTTCATGACAGTGTTCCACACACCAAGAAGCATAACTTCTCCAACAAGGCACACAACTTACCAAGATTCAGATTCAAAAAATTATTTCCCCTCTTCTCTGGGCACTCAACGTAATGGATAACATTGCTTCCTAAGGGGGGAGGATTGACACAGGTGGATATTGGTGGCCACCCACCTATTCCAAATTCCAACTGGCTCATCTTGACATTTTTCAGTTCAACATGTTTCTCTGTAATGGGGACATTCATTTTTAATTGTGGGTTATGCACTTACAAGGATATTCTAAATCCCTACACAACATCCAGGTGGATATTTGTGGCTTCTCACCTATTTCAACTAGATTATTTTGGAAGTTTTCGTGTCATTACATCTTTTTGTACTTCCAGGGTCATTTTGGGGATCTAAACATTGTTTTCTTGTATTTAGATAATCAAACTTTAGAATGAGTTAGAGTTTGATGGTATAATGTGTAGATCTCGAAAATACCTTTCCAACGGGCTATCACACACCTAAAACAGAGATCATATGCAAAAGTTATGACCCCAAGAAGTTAATGTACTAACTTACCCCAGCAGGGTCCATATGACTTTTGACGCTTCATCTCCTAGGGTTAGGTTTTTGGATGTATAGGGTTTTGGCATTCATGTTTATCATAAAAAGGCCTTCAGAGGCTCATTGTAATCATCTTCTTGTGAATTATCATAGCCATCATATCTCTTCTTAGAGATAAAGTTGCCACCATTCTAGCGATTCTTGCACTCTATATTTTTACAGTCTCTGTACATTTCTTTCATTAATATAAATCATGTATTGTTCTATTTCTCTATTTCTAACAATCTTTATGTCTGTTTCATTGTAATATCTTTGCTTTCATTTTGTTCCGAAAATAATATGGATAAGTGGTATTAGATCAGGGTGCTCTTGATTTTTTTTCAGTGCATGTCCCCAACAAGGTCTGAGTATAGCAAGTTGAGTCTCGAGCTTGCCTCTCTTGAGGATAATCGCTCTCGCATGCCCAAGAAACCCTCAATGGTGGAAGAAAAGAAAAACGGTGGAGCAGAATATTCTATTAACGTGTTGCTTGAGCAAGCTCTCATGTGATAGAGGGGCGAAATGATGGAGAATTTTATCGACATCCTTCAACATCTGTCGATAGCAACATGCGCATCTTCATCAAGCGGTCACTTTGGAGGAACCTCTCCCTTCAAGGTACAAATTAATTTTGATATTCCCATATTTGAAGGTCAAATAGATGTGGATGCCTTAGAAAAATGGTTAAATTTGCTAGAAGGTTATTTCTATGTTCACAATTTTTTCGAAAGGGAAAAGATCACCTTCGCACTCCTCAAGGCTCTCCCGCATGTCAAACGTTGGTGGGAAAGTTATTGGGAGAAAAGTTCCACAGAGGAAACTGGAATATACGGGGTCGAGCCCACTTGGGATTTTTTTGTGGATGCGGTCAAGGAACAATACTACCGTGTTGATAACTATGAAGACCAATACATGAGATGGACCACATTGTGGCAAGAGAAGAGCTAAACAGTGTTGGAGTTCACAAATACTTTCCATACCTTGCGCACCAAGCTGGGTATCAAAGACTTCGAGCGGGATCTGGTTCTAAAATACCACAGGGCTCTGCATAGGTACATCTAAACCAAAATGGATTTCCTAAACATCTCATCATTGGGAGTTGCCTATCGATATGCTGTCAAAATCGATCAGAAATTTAGGCACCGAAAGAAATGGGAGTTCAGGTATGCAAATCTGCGACAACCAAAGCATGGTAAAGATTACCCTAACCAACATTTCCCAAAAACTAGTCCAAGACACAGGAAAATAAGGGTAAAGGAAAGATGAAGAATGACACTGGGAAGTGGTGCGACTTCCACAAAAGCCCCTGGAACAACACCAATGAATGTCACTTGAAACAGCCATTGGTGGTCGAGGTCAAAGACAAGGAGCCAAACCCCAATTCAGAATTTGATCCAGAAAATATTGAAAATAGACAGATCATTGACACAGACCCCACTGCTACTATCACGACTGAAACAATTCAACCAGAAGAACCATTATATCCTAAAGATGGGGAGCACATCCTCCATTCATAGATGTGGGTGAATGGGACATTGTTGCATTTCATTGTTGATAGCGACAGCCAAAAGAACCTCATCTCAGTTGAGGTCATCAAAAAGTTGGAATTGTCAACAACACCACACCCATAGCCATACAACATCGAGTGGCTTCACCGAGGATGAAATCTTTGTGTTAGCCAGTAGTGCCTCTAGTCTTATGGCATCTAGCCCTTCAAGGATGAGGTAATGTGTGATATTGCCCCTCTTGATGTCTGTGATGTTGTTTTGGTCCAACCATATATGTGGAAACATCATGTTATTGAGTCTCGACCCCGTAGTGTCATTATTACTCTGGGGGTCAACTCTACATGATACTAGAGGTAGTTTTGACTAATGTTCCACCAAAACAGTGCCGCAAGGTAATCTCTCATACTGCAAAATTCATCCTCTTCACAGTCTGTTCAAAGGAGACACATAAGGCCACTACAACCACTGCAGCCCCATCACCTTCTATCCAGCAGAAGCAGATTGCAAAAGAGAAAGCAGATTTTGTTTCTTCACCTACAATGGTGGCTACACAATGCCCCGCCAAGCCCAGAGACAACCAGTTGGTGGAATAGATTCAACCCCGCCAACAACAAGTTCATGACAATCTTCCACAGACCAAGCAACACAACTTCTCCAACAAGGCATGCAACTCACCAAGATTCATATTCAGAAAACATTTTCCCCTCTTCCCTGGGCACTCAACGCAATGGAGACCATTCCTGCCTAAGGGGAGAGGATCGATCCAAACGGATATTGGTGACCACCCACATGTTCCAAATTCCAACTGGCTCATCTTGACATTTTTCAATTCAGTACGTTTCTCTGTAATGGGGACATTTCTTTTTAATTGCAATTTCTGCACTTATGGGGTTGTCCTAAAGCCCTACACAGCATCTAGGTGGATATTAGTGGTCGTCCACCTATTCCAACTGACTTATTTTGGAATTTTTCATGTCAGTACATATTTTTGTACTTCCAGGGTCGTTTTGGGACTTTAAAGAGTGTTTTCTTGGCTTGCCACAGTCACACTATAGACAGAGTCAGAGTTTGAAAAGATAATGCATAGTTCTCAAAAAGACCTTTCCAATGGGCTATCACACACATAAAATGAAGATCGTATGCAAAAGCTATGACCCCGGGAGTTAATGCACTAACTTATCCCAACGTGGCCCACATGAATTTTGGCACTTCATCTCCTAGGGTTAGGTTTTTGGATGTCTAGGGTTTTGGCATTCATGTTTATCATAAAAATGCCTTCAGAGCCTCATTGTAATCATCTTCTTGCGAATGAGCGTAGACGTCACATCTCTTCTCAGAGATAAAGCTACCACTTTGTATTTTTACAGTCTATGTACATTTCTTTCATTAATAGAAATCATGTATTATTTTATTTCTCTGTTTCAGGCAATCTTTATGTGTATTTCATTGTAATATCCCTGCTTTCATTTCGTTCTGAAAATAATCCAGATCAGTGGTATCAGAGCAGGTTTCTCTTGATCAATTTTCAGTGCATGTCCAAGTATAGCAAGTTGGGTCTCAAGCCTGTCTATCTTGAGGACAATCGCTCTCGCACACACAAGAAACCCTCTATGGTGGCAGAAAATAAAATCTACGGAGCATAAGATTATATTAACCTGTTGCTTGAGCAAGCTCTCACGCGACAGAGGAACAAAATGATGGAGAATTTTTCCCACATCCTTCAACACCTATCGATAGCAACAGGTGCATCTTCTTCAAGCAACCACTTTGGAGGAACCTCTCCCCTCAAGGTACAAGTTAATTTTGATATTCCAGTATTCGAAGGTCAGATAGATGCAGATGCCTTAGAAAAATGGTTAAATCTGCTAAAAGGTTATTTCTCTGTTCACAATTTTTCCGACAGAGAAAAGATCACCTTCGCACTCCTCAAGGATCTCACCCATGTCAAACAATGGTGGGAAACATACTTGGAGCAAAGTTCCATAGAGGAATCTAAAATATGCAGGGGCGGAGGAACCTCATCTCAGCTGAGGTCATCAAACAGTTGGGGTTGTCAACAACACCACACCCGCAGCCATACAACATCGGGTGGCTTCACTAGGGATGAGATATTTGTGTCATCCAGCAGTGTCTCTTGTCCTATGGCATCCATCCCTTCAAGGATGAGGTAGTGTGTGACGTTTCCCCTCTTGATGTCTGTGATGTTTTTTTGGGCCAACCATATATGTGGAAACTCCATGTTATTTATGAGTCTCGACGCCATAGTGTCATTATTACTCTGGGGGGTCATCTCTATAGGATACCAGAGGTAGTTCCGACTATTGTTCCACCAAAACAGTGTCGCGAGGTAATCTCTCATACTACAAAATTGATCCTCTTCACAGCCTATTCAAAGGAGGCACATAACGCCACTACAACCACTGCAGCCTCAACACCTTTTATCCAGCAGAAGCAGATTGTAGGAGAGAAATCAAATATTATTTCTTCACCTACAATGGTGCCTACACAATGCCCCGTCAAGCCCAGAAACAACCAGTTGGTGGAACAAATTCAACCCCGCCAACAATAGATTCGTGACAACCTTCCACATACCAAGCAACGCAACTTCTCCAACAAGGCACGCAACTCACCAAGATTCAGATTCAGAAAATGCTTTCTACTCTTCCCGAGGCACTCGATGCAATGGATACCATTGCTTCCTAAGGGGGGAGTATTGATCCAGGTGGATATTGGTGGCCACCCACCTATTCCAAATTATAACTGGCTCATCTTGACATTTTTCAGTTCAATAGGTTTCTCTGTAATGGGGACATTTATTTTTAATTGTGGGTTATGCATTTTTAGGGTTGTCCTGAATCCCTACACAGTATCCAAGCGGATATTGGTGGTCACCCATCTATTCCAACTGGCTTATTTTGGAAGTTTTCATGTCAATACATCTTTCTGTACTTCGAGGGACGTTTTGGGGCTCTAAATAGTTTTTATTGACTTTCCACAATCAAACTTTAAATAGAGTCAGAGTTTGACAGAATAATGCGTAGTTATTGAAAATACCTTTCCAACGGGCTATCACATGCCTAAAATGGAGATCGTATGCAAAAGTTACGACCCCGGGAAGTTAATGTACTAACTTACCCCAACANAACACCACACCCATAGCCATACAACATCGAGTGGCTTCACCGAGGATGAAATCTTTGTGTTAGCCAGTAGTGCCTCTAGTCTTATGGCATCTAGCCCTTCAAGGATGAGGTAATGTGTGATATTGCCCCTCTTGATGTCTGTGATGTTGTTTTGGTCCAACCATATATGTGGAAACATCATGTTATTGAGTCTCGACCCCGTAGTGTCATTATTACTCTGGGGGTCAACTCTACATGATACTAGAGGTAGTTTTGACTAATGTTCCACCAAAACAGTGCCGCAAGGTAATCTCTCATACTGCAAAATTCATCCTCTTCACAGTCTGTTCAAAGGAGACACATAAGGCCACTACAACCACTGCAGCCCCATCACCTTCTATCCAGCAGAAGCAGATTGCAAAAGAGAAAGCAGATTTTGTTTCTTCACCTACAATGGTGGCTACACAATGCCCCGCCAAGCCCAGAGACAACCAGTTGGTGGAATAGATTCAACCCCGCCAACAACAAGTTCATGACAATCTTCCACAGACCAAGCAACACAACTTCTCCAACAAGGCATGCAACTCACCAAGATTCATATTCAGAAAACATTTTCCCCTCTTCCCTGGGCACTCAACGCAATGGAGACCATTCCTGCCTAAGGGGAGAGGATCGATCCAAACGGATATTGGTGACCACCCACATGTTCCAAATTCCAACTGGCTCATCTTGACATTTTTCAATTCAGTACGTTTCTCTGTAATGGGGACATTTCTTTTTAATTGCAATTTCTGCACTTATGGGGTTGTCCTAAAGCCCTACACAGCATCTAGGTGGATATTAGTGGTCGTCCACCTATTCCAACTGACTTATTTTGGAATTTTTCATGTCAGTACATATTTTTGTACTTCCAGGGTCGTTTTGGGACTTTAAAGAGTGTTTTCTTGGCTTGCCACAGTCACACTATAGACAGAGTCAGAGTTTGAAAAGATAATGCATAGTTCTCAAAAAGACCTTTCCAATGGGCTATCACACACATAAAATGAAGATCGTATGCAAAAGCTATGACCCCGGGAGTTAATGCACTAACTTATCCCAACGTGGCCCACATGAATTTTGGCACTTCATCTCCTAGGGTTAGGTTTTTGGATGTCTAGGGTTTTGGCATTCATGTTTATCATAAAAATGCCTTCAGAGCCTCATTGTAATCATCTTCTTGCGAATGAGCGTAGACGTCACATCTCTTCTCAGAGATAAAGCTACCACTTTGTATTTTTACAGTCTATGTACATTTCTTTCATTAATAGAAATCATGTATTATTTTATTTCTCTGTTTCAGGCAATCTTTATGTGTATTTCATTGTAATATCCCTGCTTTCATTTCGTTCTGAAAATAATCCAGATCAGTGGTATCAGAGCAGGTTTCTCTTGATCAATTTTCAGTGCATGTCCAAGTATAGCAAGTTGGGTCTCAAGCCTGTCTATCTTGAGGACAATCGCTCTCGCACACACAAGAAACCCTCTATGGTGGCAGAAAATAAAATCTACGGAGCATAAGATTATATTAACCTGTTGCTTGAGCAAGCTCTCACGCGACAGAGGAACAAAATGATGGAGAATTTTTCCCACATCCTTCAACACCTATCGATAGCAACAGGTGCATCTTCTTCAAGCAACCACTTTGGAGGAACCTCTCCCCTCAAGGTACAAGTTAATTTTGATATTCCAGTATTCGAAGGTCAGATAGATGCAGATGCCTTAGAAAAATGGTTAAATCTGCTAAAAGGTTATTTCTCTGTTCACAATTTTTCCGACAGAGAAAAGATCACCTTCGCACTCCTCAAGGATCTCACCCATGTCAAACAATGGTGGGAAACATACTTGGAGCAAAGTTCCATAGAGGAATCTAAAATATGCAGGGGCGGAGGAACCTCATCTCAGCTGAGGTCATCAAACAGTTGGGGTTGTCAACAACACCACACCCGCAGCCATACAACATCGGGTGGCTTCACTAGGGATGAGATATTTGTGTCATCCAGCAGTGTCTCTTGTCCTATGGCATCCATCCCTTCAAGGATGAGGTAGTGTGTGACGTTTCCCCTCTTGATGTCTGTGATGTTTTTTTGGGCCAACCATATATGTGGAAACTCCATGTTATTTATGAGTCTCGACGCCATAGTGTCATTATTACTCTGGGGGGTCATCTCTATAGGATACCAGAGGTAGTTCCGACTATTGTTCCACCAAAACAGTGTCGCGAGGTAATCTCTCATACTACAAAATTGATCCTCTTCACAGCCTATTCAAAGGAGGCACATAACGCCACTACAACCACTGCAGCCTCAACACCTTTTATCCAGCAGAAGCAGATTGTAGGAGAGAAATCAAATATTATTTCTTCACCTACAATGGTGCCTACACAATGCCCCGTCAATCCCAGAGACAACCAGTTGGTGGAACAAATTCAACCCCGCCAACAATAGATTCGTGACAACCTTCCACATACCAAGCAACGCAACTTCTCCAACAAGGCATGCAACTCACCAAGATTCAGATTCAGAAAATGCTTTCTACTCTTCCCGGGGCACTCAATGCAATGGAGACCATTGCTTCCTAAGGGGGGAGTATTGATCCAGGTGGATATTGGTGGCCACCCATCTATTCCAAATTATAACTGGCTCATCTTGACATTTTTCAGTTCAATAGGTTTCTCTGTAATGGGGACATTTATTTTTAATTGTGGGTTATGCATTTATAGGGTTGTCCTGAATCCCTACACAGTATCCAAGCGGATATTGGTGGTCACCCATCTATTCCAACTAGCTTATTTTGGAAGTTTTCATGTCAATGCATCTTTCTATACTTCGAGGGACGTTTTGGGGCTCTAAATAGTTTTTATTGACTTTCCACAATCAAACTTTAAATAGAGTCAGAGTTTGATAGAATAATGCGTAGTTATTGAAAATACCTTTCCAACGGGCTATCACATGCCTAAAATGGAGATCGTATGCAAAAGTTACGACCCCGGGAAGTTAATGTACTAACTTACCCCAACAGGGCCCACATGACTTTTGGCGCTTAGTCTCCTAGGGTTAGGTTTTTGGATGTCTAGGGTTTTGGCATTCATGCTTATCATAAAAATGCCTTTAAAGCCTCATTGTAATCATCTTCTTGCGAATGATCGTTGCCATCACATATCTTCTCAAAGATAAAGCTCCCACCATTCTAGTGAGTTTTGCACTATGTATTTTTACAGTCTCTATACATTTCTTTCATTAATAGAAATCATTTATTGTTATCTTTATCTGTTTTTGGCAATCTTTATGTGTATTTCATTGTAATGTATCTGCTCTCATTTCATTCAAAAAATAATCTGGATCAATGGTATCAGAGCAGGTTGTTATTGATAATTTTTCAGTGCATGTCCCCGACAAGGCTCGAGTATAGCAAGTTAGGTCTCGATATTGTCTCTCTTGAGAACAATTGCTCTCGCATGCCCAAGAATCCCTCTATGGCGGAAGAAAATAAAAACAACGGAGTAGAAGATTTTATTAACCTGTTGCTTGAGCAAGCTCTCGTGCAACAGAGGGATGAAATGATGGAGAATTTTCCCACATCCTTTAATGCATACTAATATAAACAAGCACATCTTCATCAAGTGGCCACTTTGGAGGAACCTCTCTGTTCAAGGTACAAGTTAATTTTGATATTCCCTTACTTGAAGGTTAGATAGATGCAAATGCCTTAGAAAAATGGTTAAATCTGCAAGAAGGTTATTTCTATGTTCACAATTTTCCCGACAAGGAAAAGATCACCTTTGCACTCCTCAAGGCTCTCCCCCATGTCAAACATTGGTGGGAAACTTATTGGGAGCAAAGTTCCAGAGAGGAATCTGGAATATACGGGGTCGATCCCACTTGGGAGTTTTTTGTGGATGCGGTCAAGGAACAATACTACCCTGTTGATAACTATGAAGACTGGTACATGAGATGGACCACACTGTGGAAAGAGAAGAGCCAAACAATGTCAGAGTTCACTAATACTTTCCATACCTTGTGCACCAAGCTAGGTATCAAAGACTCTGAGCGACATCTGGTTCTGAAATACCGTGGGGCTCTACATAAGTACATCCAAACCGAAATGGATTTCCTAAACATCTCATCATTGGGAGTTTCCTATCGATATGTTGTCAAAATCAAGTAGAAATTTAGGCACCAGAACAAATGGGAGTTCGGGTCTGTAAATCCGCAACAACCAAAGCATGGTAAAGATGGACCTAACCAACAGTATCCCGATAATCAGTCCAATACACAGGAAACAAAGCATAAAGAAAAGATGAAGAATGACACTGGGAAGTGGTGTGACTTCCACAAAGGCCACTGGCACAACACCAATGAATGTCACTCGAAACAGTCATTGGTGGTTGAGGTCAAAGATAGGGAGCCGAACCCTGATTCAGAATCTGATCCAGAAAATATTGAAAACATACAGATCATCGACACAGACCCCGCTGCTATTATCACGAACGCAGAAATTCAACCAGAAGAACCAATAGATCTTGAAGAGGGGGAGCACCTCTTACATTCACAGATGTGGGTAAAGGGGACCCCGTTGGGTTTCATTTTTGATAGAGACAACCAAAAGAACCTCATCTCAGGTGAGGTCATCAAACAGTTGGGGTTGTCAACAACACCACACCCACATCCATAAAACATCGGGTGGATTTACTAGGGAGGATATCTTCGTGTCAACCAATAGTGTCACCTGTCCTATGGCATCCAACCCTTCAAGGATGAGGTAGTGTGTGATCTTTCCCCTCTTGATGTCTGTGATGTTGTTTTGGTCCAACCATATATGTGGAAATGTCATGTTGTTTATGAGTCTCAACCCTGTAATGTCATTATTACTCTAGGGGATCATCTCTACAGGATACCAGAGGTAGTTCTGACTATTGTTCCACCAAAACAGTGCCGCAAGTTAATCTCTCATACTACAAAATTAACCATCTTCACAGCTTGTTCAAAGGAGGCACATAAGGCCACTACAACCACTACAGCCTCAACACCTTCTATCTAGCAGAAGCAGATTGTAGAAGAGAAATATGATATTGTTTCTTCACCTACAATGGTGCCTACACAATGCTCCATCAAGCCTAGAGGCAACCAATTGGTGGAATAGATTCAACCCCGCCAACAATAGGTTCATGAAAACCTTCCACATACCAAGCATCACAACTTCTCCAACAAGGCACACAACTCACCAAGATTCAGATTCAGAAAATTATTTCCCCTCTTCCCCGGTCACTCAACAAAGTGGAGACCATTGCTTCCTAAGGGGGGAGGATTGATCTAGGTGGATATTGGTGGCCACCCACCTATTCCAAATTCCAACTAGCTCATATTGACATTTTTCAGTTCAACACGTTTCTCTGTAATGGGGACATTTATTTTTAATTGTGGGTTCTACACTTACGGGGTTGTCCTGAAGCCCTACACAGCATCTAGGTGTACATTGGTGGCCACCCACCTATTCCAACTGGCTTATTTTGGAAGTTTTCATGTCAATACATCGTTTTGTACTTCTAGAGCCATTTTGTGGTTCTTAACAGTGTTTTCTTGGATTTCCATATTCAAACTATATATGAAGTCAAAGTTTGACGGCATAATGCATAGTTCTCGAAAAGACCTTTCCACACGCCTAAAATGGAGTTCGTATGCAAAAGTTACCACCTTGGGAAGTTAATGCACTAACTTACCCCAATGGGGCCCACATGACTTTTGGCGCTTCATCTCCTAGGGTTAAGTTTTTGGACGTCTAGGGTTTTGGCATTCATGTTTATCATAAAAAGGCCTTCAAAGCCTCATTGTTATCATCTTCTTGCGAATGAGCGTAGTCGTCACATCTATTCTCATAGATAAAGTTGCCACCATTCTAGAAAGTCTTGCACTCTATATTTTTACAGTCTCTGTACATTTCTTTCATTAATAGAAATCATGTTTTGTTGTATTTCTCTATCTCTAGCAATCTTTATGGGTATTTCGTTGTAATATCTCTGCTTTCATTTCGTTCTGAAAATAATCTGGATGAGTGCAACATGTACTTTCAACTTCGTAATGGAAAAATGAACATGATTTGGATCTTGAACATTCTCATACTCATAGTATCTTTCGAGCTCTCCTATACAATCTATAAGAGTTTCAGCCTTCAGACTATCATCATAGCATGAAACTTCAACCCTAGTGCTACCTCTATTAATTTGTTACTCAATAAGGATATCAAACGCGTTGTTTTGTCTCCTTCCTCAACATTGTGTTCAACTTCAATCTCTTCAAATTCATAATCTAACTCAGCTTCTCTATTTCTTCTATTCTCCAACTCTTCTATTTTTCTTCTTAATTATTTGAGTTCCCTATTCCTCGCACCTCCTCATGCTGCTTTGGCTCTTCATGGTGGAATCCTTACAAGTTGTCTTGCAGCTCTCACTCGAACCAACATTCACAGGCCTTACCTCCGGGTACTGTACTCTCACAACTCAGAAACATGGTCTTGCTTTGATACCACTTGGTACAACGCACAAACCTGTAGCAATTCTAACATCTACAAACTTGTGCTATGCTTTCAGAATGCACAATGGAACTCATGTTTGAACACACAACAGATAATTCATTTATTATTATTAAGACTAAAGTAGAAGAATTTAATTACAACCACAAGAACACAAACATGATGTGAATCCTTGTCTTTATTATTGCAAAATGCCTCTCATTACAATGTAATCGATAAATACATATTTCCTCGTCAGACTATAACTGATTTATTGTGTTGTTCTTCTGCATATTACCCAACCTTTTCTTAGTCTCATTCTCTGTGGCAATCTCAGTAACTTCAATTGAACCTGAGAGAAACTTTCCTTTCTTCTAGATCGAATGAACCCCCTCAACATCTTTCTTCTTCCTTTTGATATTGTTCCAATCTATCGATTTGTTTCCCCTTCCATTGGGAAGATGAATAATAATGATTGTTCATTGTCGTGTCATTTCCCAATTCAATTTTGTTTCCTCTTCCTTCACCAATGATTTCCACTTGGCACTTAATCTTCATGAGCTGTGTGGATTGAATTTTGAATCGGAACGTTGAGTAGCAACATAAAAATACTAGCATAATTCTTGTAGAGTGGAGTTGCAGCATAAGAGTTACAACGAGACAGTGAGTTGCAACACAAATCTTGTAGCATGGAGTTGCAACATAAAAGTTACAACGACTTGCAGCACAAATATTGTAGCATGGAGTTGCAACATTGCCAATTATAACAAGGAGTAACAACACCAACTGCAGAGTAGAGTTGTAGCCATCCTTATTCGTCCTAAACTAACTTGTACAGAATTGAAATGTTTTTGGGTGATGTGGATTGCCCAAAACCAGATGGTCCTGCATCAATCGAGGTCCATGAGGGTGGATGAGTTAGAGAGAGAAATGGAAGATATTTGACACAAGTTGGAGACTATGATGACCATGGTGTTAGAACGGAAGTGACATACACCAGATGATCACTTTGTGGCAACTTGCACAGGGGAACAAGCCAAGTGTCACTCTATCCTGCATAGGAAAGGGACATTGGGTCAGGTGGTTCAATACCTTTTGTCAGGGGACATGGTGCCACTGGCATGAGATCCTCCATTTTATGAGGATGAGTATCATGGGTGGCTTGCTTGCATGTTATGGTCCTAACCTCCTATTATGGGCATGTTGGGCCCCAACAACTCCCCTTAAATGTTTTACAAAATTTAAAGGGGCCCCCGTTAGAATCTTGATAATTATAATGAGCTACAGAATCAACCTTTTCAAATAGCTCCATACATTGGCTTGCTTTGAGACAAACTTAACACATTCACTATAGTATGATATATTCATTACAAGAGTGTATGTCAAAAGTTAGAAACGAGCATAAAAATCTCAATTTAAACAAAAACGTTAATTTTTATCAAATGTTTACTTTTGTTTAAATTATGATTATGTGTTCTTTCTTTTGTTCATTAGCAAGTTTGACTATTTTGAATAATGGGTTCAATACTTCATAAAATAATATCTTGGTTGGTTTCTCATTTTCATAAAATCATTTGGTGATATTAATTTCAAAATAATAATAATAAAAGAATTATCTATCATTTGTTTGATTTTGTAAAAAACTAAAATCAATATTTTTTCTCCATTAACTTGAAGCTTCTAGATCATATTTGAAAACAAATTATAAACAATGTTTGTTTATAAGTTATAGTTAGTTTAAATTCATTTTGTATTTTTCTAGATTTTGTTTTATTCACAATTTTTATGTTATTAATTTAGGTTTCTTTTGTTTCACAGGTTTCTATTATCAAATATTTGATACGGATCTGATCATGGCTTGATTTTATTATCCAAATACGTTCAAGATGATTGATCCAAAAA
>JZKD02S0742310.1:5675-18734 GCA_000966675.3 Picea glauca
TATCCCTTCATTTTGCTGGATAATAATAAAGAAAGGACCTGGCAATTTCTCTGGTGGACGTAGCCCACACTGGGTGAACCACGTAAACCTGTGTCTCTCTTGTATTGTGTATCTTCTGTGTTTTGTTTCTGCATTTATTTTATTTTATTGCTCCGCGGTCCTGTTTTTCTAACATTACCCACTTCAAGTCTATATAAACCGGAAGTTCTTGAAGCCACAGGGGGAGGTTTAGAATAGGAAAATGCTGAAGAATTGTTGAGCCAAAGCCATTTTTATGTAGGGAATCCATTGAGGAGAGCACCTTTGCGAGCCATTTCTGGGAGCTCCGTTCATTCATTTTCAATGCCGTCAATTTTGTTGGGTTCTTGAGATATGGTAGAACACAACCAGATCAGTTTGTAATCCTTTTGGTACTGTCATGATGTACTTTTAAAGATTTGAACACAAATAAAAAAGCCTCACCCACTGAGACAAAGGCCCAGAGACATAGGCGAGATTGCCGAACTCCATTATCAACTTATCTTTTTATGGTTTGTTGTTTCTTTATGCTTATTTCCAGATCTGTATATGTTTATATGGCTGCCATGTTTATTCATTAATTCTTCCTCTTTCATTCAATTCCTAATTGGTAATTTAACTCATGCTTTAAAACTCAACCATTGTCGTTAAAAGATCATTTTAGATCAGGTGGTATCAGAGCTAGTTGATGGTTGGTTTTTGAGTTTGCATGTTTACCAGGGAAAATCTCATCTCAGTTGAGAAAATGGCATCTAAAGAGGGACTTTCTCAAGATGAGAAGGATATGTGAAAAACTCTCTTTGCCATGTTGGAGATGGTGAAAGTGTTGTATGACTACTTGGAACGAAAGAGATCGGTTCAAGATAAATCTTCAAAGAACAACAAAAGAGAAGATGAATATAAGGAATTGCCTTCTACACCGAATTCAGAAATCATCTCTGAGGTATGCAGTGGAAGTCATTCGTCAATTTCGCATAGTTCCCATCAAGATGGTTCTTTTGGTGCATTTGAAAAACATACAAGAGGTATAGGTTTGAAATTTCTAACCAACATGGGTTATGAAGGAAAGGGCCTTGGAATTAAGGGACAAGGTATTTTTAATCCCATAGAGGTTAAGGAAAGACCTCGTTATTTAGGATTGGGATATGGCGAAGTGGAGGTTGGAGAATGCTCCAAAACCTTGGAAGCAAGTGATGCTTCAAATGACCAACTTAAGTCATTGTGGGAACACTTCACGAAAGGTGATGATGTATCACTCCATGATGGTGATAGTGAATGCATTTCATCTCCAAAGAAAAGTGAAGATAAGCAAGAAAGGTATAATGTTCATGGTTTTTCCGAATCGCTTTTTGATTATAAAAAAACATAATCATGTAATCCAAAACTTGTGGAATATGTATCCTTGTACTTTTTTTCATTCACCTAAGCATTGTGTGGCCAAGTGTTGGAAGAGACAATCTTTGTACAGGAATTTTATTTCGACCAGGGAGGAGACACGAAATAAAGACTCAACTCCATAACGGAAGAAAAAGAAGGCCAAACAAGTCTAGATGCCAAAAAACCACTTCACTTATTGCAACAAGGGTGGACATCAAAAGGATAAATGCTGGAAGCTTAATCTGGAGCTTCGTCCAAAGAAGGACAAAATGATTGCGGATGTACTCACAAAGGAAGAGGCAGTACTAGAGAAGTAAGAGGAACACCATGAAGAAAATAAAACAATCACTTGGTTTTTCCAGAAGTGGATGTCACATCTTCATTGTATTTTGCTTCCATTAATGTAATCACACATGTTGAAATGATGACCTGTTATAACATCATTTTGAACAACATAGTGTTTTGTTTTATCCTTATGAGCATGTAATCAGTAAGGTAAATTTTGTAACCTTTTGGAGGACCAAAAGGTCTTTAGTGGGGAGGTGTGATCCAAAATGGATCCCGGAGCCAAGATGGGGTCCAGGAAGGCCTAAAAATCAAAGTTCTTAGAATCTATTCAAAATGGACTTGTGCGTAGGACTCGTCGATCCTAAACCAACACAACTTGAACGAGCTCAAACATACACCGTATGAGAAATATATCGTAGTCTGTTCGTTTCATCAAACAAACAAAAATGATGCTGACTGTACAGTCCGTACAGTGCTGACATGACAACTTACTATATAGGTCATATAGTTGACGTGGCAGGGTGCGTTGACATTGATGTGGGCATGTGCAAATGAGGACGAGTCAAATCGTGAAACATGGCACCACTGCAATGGTAACACGTGGCATGAGCTGATGTGGCAGGTACATGTGGCACGAGTTGATGTGGCAAGGACATATAGCCGTACGACACGTGGGCATTGGATGACATGGCAGACACAGTGGTGCTGACTGGGTATGACAGTTGGACGAATGAATTTTTGACACCTGGCAGTTTTTGGGCAAGTGGTATGGTGCCACGTGGCCTAGTCCTGGGATGCCATGTGGCACCCATATATTGGTCGACAGTTGTTGGAAAAAGTTGGAGTCCGTGGGGGTCGAACCCGTGACCTCCATGGGCGGCCAAGTCTTCGCGTAGGTCGGGCTACCATCCTGCCTACATGGTAGTTCTTAACCTATGGTGGCGTGATTAATATTTATGTTGATATATGTTGTATAACGGGTGAAGTAAAGGGATGGGGCCTAGCCCCAACCCTCGACGCAAACACTTACCATACAACTATGCTATATGACCATACCTCTTGTGTAACGGTGTGTGGCCCACTCCATTCCAGCTAGCCCACAGTCCCGATGTATGGAACATGGCCCAGTCCTATATCGTTAAGCGTGAAGGTTTAGGGGTTAGCCCCGGTCAACCGGTCTAGCCCACCGACCAAGGGCGTAACCAACGACCAATATCAGATGGATATAACCAGTTAGAAGCATGTGGGTATATAAGGACATGGCCACATGGCCATATCTGCGACTAGGGGTCGGGAGCTAAGGGGCCAGACCAGCGTGCCAGGGCCACATGGAGGGCGCCATATGACCAGGGGCCCGCGAATAGGGGCTGCGCCCTAACTATATGCCAATGTGGGTTTTTATACTACATTATACGATTTTTATTGATTTTCTCAGCAGTTTTGAGAGATTTTGGTCATTTTTGGAGAATCTTGGGTCCTTTTTGAGGCCAGATCTTAGGGAGAAGTTGGAAGGTTGTTACCCACTTCAAGCCTATATAAACCAGAGGTTCTTGAAGCCACAGGGGGAGGTTTAGAATAGGAAAATGCTGAAGAATTGTTGATCCAAAGCCATTTTTATGTAGGGAAGCCATTGAGGAGAGCACCTTTGTGGGCCATTTCTGGGAGGTCCGTTCATCCGTTTTCAGTGCTGTTAGTTTTGTTGGGTTATTGAGATATGGTAGACCACAACTGGATCAGTTTGTAATCCTTTTGGCACTATCATGATGTAATTTTAAATCTTTTAACATAAATAAGAAAGCCTCACCCACTGAGACAAAGGCCCGGAGACGTAGGTGAGATTGCCGAACTCCGTTATCAACTTCTCTTGTTATGGTTTGATGTTGCTTTATGCTTATTTCTAGATCTGTATATGTTTATATGGCTGCCATGTTTATTCATTAATTCTTCCTCTTTCATTCAATTCCTAATTGGTAATTTAACTCATGCTTTAAAACTCAACCATTGTCGTTAAAAGATCATTACAGATCATGAACTCATGTTCTCACAAGCATCATCCAAACTACAAGCATGAAATAAAACTACAACATTAATTAACTAATCCTCACTACATAATTCCATTAAATTTTCTACATGAATTGAACTGAATGAATTGATTGCCATTAACAAAATTACAATTAATCCTAATGTAACAAAGTACTTAAAACAACTAGGGCTCTACTTCTGAGATTAAGGGGGCCCTGCCTTCTCTCAGAAGTATGCCCACTACACACTTACGACCTCAGAAGCTCAACAATTAATTACACATAAACCAATCTTTATATTCCATAATCAATAGAGTACATAGATGCTAAACAAAGTACAATTTGCTTCCTTCTTGATGCTATTATCCGTCTAACAATCCATATGTTCAGGCACAAATGCCTCTCATATTTATACAATGATTTTCAAATTAAAAACTAACATTTCTTGAACGTCCAATCTCGTACAATCTACTAAGGATAGTCGGGACACTAGAACATTAGCTTCAAACAAACTAATTAAATCAACATAATTTCGTAATAAGTCAATTTGGTATCAAACTTGTATGCGCTACATAAATTGTTTGGGGTGTGAACCCACAATAGTGCTTCTACTATTGTAGTGTTGTCCAAATTGGATACTGGATGCCCATGTGTACATGATTATGTATAGAACCCATATCTCTGAATCAACTGGAACGAGTAACAAATATCTCAGCCATCGAGGAAACTACAAGACTTGTTCAACATACTACAAGAATGTTCCAGTAATTTCATTAGCTTGAGAAATTAAACACATTTCATTCATTAAACGAGGAAAAATGAAATACTTAGGATAATATAATTACCTTTGAATCAAGAATGCGTTTTGGAGGAAAAATGGTAAAAGATATGCCATTATAAGGGAATAGGATGGAAAACGGAAAGGTAAAAATTTAAGACAAGGTCCTGTAGATTGTACCAAAACACATCAAAACAGGGACCCTACATCTCCGCCATGCTCGAGGAGTTTCATTTCCTCATGCAAAATTGGATCTTCAGTCGCCCTTCAAAAACGATTCCCAAAATTGTTAATATTTTAATAGGTACCGTGTTAAGCCTGAATGACTACATGAGCAGATACAATGAGCTCAAAAGTCCCTGGTTGCAATCCTTCATGTCTGGATTTGAGCCATTGATTCCATAAGCGAAGTTTCTTGGCATGCCTATAACATCATCAGGCCTTCCTTAGCGAACTCTTGTTTTCCTTTTTCAACCAAGAGATTTCTTCTTGGAATCTCACACTAGAATATTTCAATAGTTTATTTTCGTTTTTAATTAACTCATCTACAACTGTCATCTCTTTGATTTTCCTCTTTAGTCTACCAACCTTCTTTTCCTTTCTGTCTGAGTTGTCAACACCAATCAATTAGTCCACCAACTTTTCTCCTAATCTTTCATTTGTGGGTAAACTACCTTATTTGATTTCCTCGACAATATTCACGATTTTAGGGTCACCATGCAATTCATTATGCTCTTCAGGCTCCTCACATACAATTATTGTTTCATCGATAGTCTTTGAATGATTTTTCTTGGGAGGGGTCCCAAGTATTACCTCTTTATTTGTTTTTCTCTAAGGTTGAATTGATTCTCCAGCGATTCGGGAAACATGACTCCTTGTCATCCTTGGTGGAGTAGGTGTCACTGAATCTCCCCTGTGTTAGCACTGAAAGTCACACTTTGACTGCTAAAATGCAAGCTCAACACCCATCATAATGTAAAAGATAACTTTTCTTTTGAATAGGTGGAGCAACAATATGGATAAAGAAAGAGAGAGGGAAATAGACTGCAGATCCATAGGCTACACCAATGGGCAATGGAGTCACAAACATCCCACTCATCGAAGGCACAAAAGCTGCTTAACATAAAACACGATTATATGCTGATAGATGGAAGAATGAAGAAGGAAAACATAAGATAGAATTTTCATGAAACAAAGATCCTCTTAATTTAATGAAACAACAGATACTTGAATATAAACAATGATTGATGGGCAAAATACAACAGATCCTCTACTGCTTAGGGATCCATAAATCATCAACAACCTTTGATCCTCAAATCTAAAATATATTCAAATAAGAAGAAATATAAAATAAGAGTTACAATCTGAAATCACATCTCTCATGAGTCTCCAATAGCAGTAATGCTTACAATAAAAAAAAATGCCCACAGGCTTACAAATGAACACACACAGGAAAATTGCCTACTCTTACTCTCTCTAGCCTCTCTTGGCTCATCCATTCCTTTATCCAAGAGATATATCCCTCTTTAAATAGAAAATAGAATCCAAATAACCTAATGAGGTCTAATCCCATATCCTCCATTGGATTCTAAGCCTTGGAGATAGGTGGCAACAGTCAAAGAGACAAAAATCCAACAAACTGCTGATTTTCAGGAATTTGTTGGAAGTCATTAATAAATTGTTTCCACCTCATGCATGAGGCCTTTGCTGGAGATAAATCTTAGGTGAAGGTGTCCCTTGACATCTAACTGATCCTTGAGAAGTCATTCAAACCCTCCTTGACATGTGGCAACCTCCCAACAAGGCGAATATCAAAACCGTGACTGCTACATGAAATTAGTACGCAGCGCCACTGTGTAGAGTACACAACACCTACTTCTATATACAATATCTCTCAAACCAAAACACATTTTAAAAAAATGAGAGAGGTTTTCGTTATTTGGAATGTTATGAACAAAAACCTCCTCCATTTTTCAAAAATACATCCTCAGCTGCTCATAACCCAAGTTTTAAATTAGTGACTCAAAACTGGCAGAATAACTCTGCACAATTTATCCTCTGCCAGAATATTATGCAACACCTATAGGTAGCGCCCGACTGTGTTTCTTCATGAAATTCAGTAGCATAAATCCATGGGCGCTTTGATGCTTGAACTTGGATATTGGGAATAACTCAATATGATTTCAATTTTCCCCAAAACAAATAAAAATCCCATAACAATTGTATTCATTTTCCAAAATGAATAATGAAATGCAGATTCTGTTCTCTATGAAATATTAGGTAGCACCTGTAGGTAGCACCACTTATGCAACACTGAGGCATAAACCAATCTTGTGCTAACACCCTGTTTCTCAGTGCTCTTGGATTCTTCAAGCTCGAGATAACTTGAAAGTTTTCATCCCCTTCCTTGAACTTGGGGTCGAATTCATTCGTATCTGATTCCCTTTTTGTCTCCTTAGGTTCCTCAACTTCTTTATTTTCTTGTTCTGCCTCTTCATACTTATCTTCATCCCCTTCAAGATTCTCTTCAACCTCTTCACATTCTATCCCCGCTCCCTCATGCTCAGGTTCTGTCTCTACCTCTTGAGCTTCCCCAAACTGGTTCGGGCTATGAAATCCTTGCAGGTGTCATTTTTCTTCCCAAGCTCCTCCAAAACTAATATCTTGACAAGGCCGTGATGATGCAGGTTTAACTTCATCATTTCAATGTAGACCTTTCTTTGTGTTATGGATGCCATATTGATCAATGAATTCCATAAAAAGTAGGGAAAGTTAAGCCTTTGTCCCTTGAAGTATAGTATGCGTCAGATATGGTAAAGGAATGAAGGTCAAACTAAAGAAAACCTTACATGTAATATACTTCTATAGCATGCTCAACAAATTCTGATACCTCCTCTTCAAGAGGCATTGCATCGTACTGTCCCCTTAGACCACTCTATCTTCATGCTAGTTGGATTAAGGAACAAAGCCCTAATCAATTTCTCTATCTACCTGTTCTTGAACCAAGGTTTTCCATCTTGAGGGAGCTATGTTTCCCGCACAATAAATTATTCTGATACCGTGAACTCCAAATCCCTATTGAATGTCTTTCTTCCATCGAACCCTAATGCGAATGCCCTAGTAACTTCCGCGTTGTGCCCACTGTATTTGAGGAAGAAAGGAAACCAACCTTCTTTCTCTATTCTCTTTCTGCATTTTGGATAGGCTTCTAATAGCTCGGTCCTATCTGGTTCAATTTTGACTGCGCTCTTCATCATTTATCACCACAAGATATGCATGGTTTGTTGAAGATATTTGGCTCAGTCTACATGAAGAGGGGATGTCATGATACAACGACAATGAGTTCGAAACGAGATTTGATGTGAAATTGTGATCATGACGATTTAATAATCATGATTTGATTTAATCATTCACGGAGAGTAATGATCGACGTAGCATGTTTTTAAATGATAGTGATTCACACATCCAACGATGGAGGATTATGCAATGATTCCAAATAAAATAATGGAAAAGGTGGTCAATTTGATGCATGTGAGACGGTTTAGGGAGATAGGATCATAGTTGGCGCAATTAGATTCAAAGGTTGCCATAGTATTAGAATTTTCAATTTTAGTGAACAAGGTAAATATTTAATAACTTACCCAAGCCTCGATTACTTGGAATCACCTTACCACTTGATTGGATCAAATCTGTTGAACCATACCTTTTATGAAAGTTTCGAGTTATGCGTTTTGGTGCAAGGAGTTTGTTTTGGATTGGATTGTATAAGCAGACTCTATATCATGGACTTCTTACAAGAAAATGTATATCTGTATATAATGTTGGTAGAAATCCGTGGTGTACTCATGGTGTCATATCGTTCCTGTGCTAGAATGGAGATCCTCTATCCTTCATCAACCACTAGAAATGATATAGAAGATGTAAGAATTAGAACCATTGTATAGAAATAACTCTGGAAATGGAAATGTTATTGGAGAAAGAACAAGAACATGAACATGAACAGGAATAAGAACACTGCTACACAAATTTGAAGACTGAATGTTGCATGCTTGATCTGGTTGAACTGTTACAAAATCTTCTTCCTTACCCACTTTTGTGCATTCCTTTCCATGTGAATAAATTTCCTGAATTCAAACATGGAAGGGAATCCTTGGATTACTGACTGTTAATGAATATCGATAACTAACACGATATTGCTCACCAATAATGTCAGTGAGAATCAAGGTACTCCAATGGATCCTTTCAATTACAAATGGATGTGTTGAAGTCGAGTAACTTACAGGATATGCCAGTCAGGGGGAATTGATGCATCCCCAATGTTGCCAACGAGAGAATTTTTCATTAACTCATACAAATCCCGAGAAATTTTTACAATATCTGATCTTAGAGCCTAGATGAAGAGCTGAAGTCAATGGGTCAATATTTTTGGAAGGAGGGCCTTAATGAATCCTCCATTATCCAACACGAGAACCATAAAATGATTGAATAATTTGAAAAAATGAACCATCACAAGATAGCTTCAATATCATAGGATCCAAGCCAACATGTACTAAAATTCCCCTTGAGGTCCTTGAATCTGGAGTTGAACAAAAGTGCCCAGTCACCTACCTTGAACTATTTCTTCTTAATGAATTTGTCATGCCACTTTTCCCTTTGCTGCTGGATGAGATCAATATGTTGGAAATATTCTTGATGCATTTTGGCCAACTCATTGAGTTGAGAAATTCTTTCCTCCTGTGCCTTGGTCAAGTCCATCCCCAATTTTTCTACCATTCATAATGTTTTGATCTGAAACTCTATGGGAAGAAGAACATTTTTCCCATACACTAACTCATATGAGGAAAAACCCGTAGTACTCCTCCAGGTTGTCCTGTAATCCCATAAGTCTTTGAGAAGTCTGTCTGCTCAGTCCTTCTTGTGTAGTTGGACTGTGTTTGTCAAAATTCCTTCCAAAACCTTATTTTTTGAGTCCACCTTCCCATTGGCCTATGGGTGATATGGGGAAGATTTCTTGTGCTTAATGAGATACTTTTGAGTAATTTCCTGTACCAACTTAGATGTAAATTGAGTCCCCTAGTTAGTAATAATTTCTCTGGGTACCCCAAAACGAGTAATAATATCTTCAAACAATAAATCCACTATTGATACTTATGTTTCTATGAATAAAGCCTTTTCTTCCACCCATTTTGTAAGATAGTTAGTGCAGACTAAAATGTACTTCCTACCCTTGGATGGGGGGTTGATTGGCCCTACAAAGTCCAAGGCCCATTTTTCAAAGAGTCCTATAAGGACTTGCAGCTAAGGTGACATCTCATCTTCTTGAAATGGATGACCCATCCTTTGGAAACTATCACATTCGTGAACATACTTCTTGACATATGAAAAGAGAGTAGGCCAAAAGTAACCTAAATGGAGGATCTTGTAAGTTGTTCTTCGATCTACAAAATCCCCCCCACAAGTTTCATCATGGCATGCTTTGAGGATGTTGAACATA
Organism: Picea glauca; assembly: GCA_000966675.3. Taxonomy (NCBI): domain Eukaryota; kingdom Viridiplantae; phylum Streptophyta; class Pinopsida; order Pinales; family Pinaceae; genus Picea; species Picea glauca. Next base: position 15,652 of record JZKD02S0742310.1, read on the forward strand.
TAATATTCTCTCACACATTTGCAAATAATCATGTCAGGACTGTTGAAATTACTAAGACAACTGAGAGGGGGGGTGAATCAGTTGTTACTGTGCTTAAACAATTTTAAGTCTAATAAACCATTTTTAATCTTTCATCAAGTGACCATCAATATTATACATCATATGAACAACATAAATAATAAGAATCAATCACACATAAGATATACACAGAGACAAATTTTCACGAGGAAACCCATAAAGGGAGAAAACCTCTTCTTCTTCGAAATGATAGGCAATCTTTTAAGTTCTGTACATCATCTATGTTTGAGCACCAACTCAAAGTGAGGCTACTACCTCTGTTTTACAAGCTCCAACTTTTTGAGAGCACCAACTCTCTGGTTACTCTAGCACCCACTAGAAGGAAGCACCAACTCCCTAAATATTCCAACACCAACTAGATTTATACAAGCACCAACTTGTATACAAAAAACTCTGTGTTTTCACGAGCACCACCCTGCCACCCTGTTTTTCTAGGCACAACTAGATGGAAGATATAACTTCCAATATTCAAGCACCAAGTTGAATATTAGAGGACCACAGTCCTCCCTACCACCACCATTCCTCCCTGATTATGCATAATTGATTGACAAACAAACAATACAGGTGTTTCAATTCTTACCCCTTCTTCACTATTCTGCAATTCTTCTCTGGTTCAAAAACTGTTCTGCAGTTCTGCTCTGCTACATGCTATTCTGCTATTTTGCTCTTTCTTCTGTCTGTTCAACGACTGTTACTCATCTCTGAGTTTTATCTCATGCTCTCCATTCTTTTATTTTACCCTTCTTACAGTTCATCTCATTGTTTCAGTTAGAACAACCAACATTACACAATCGTTGCATCTCACCTTTTATACTCATCAGCCTCATTAGTTACATCTCGAATCTCCTTGGGCAAAGACAAAAACTTCACAGCAACTATATCACCAACCGATCAAGAACCATGATTCGATTTTCTAACTGAATTGTAACTGAACTTATTAATCATGAAAATAAATGATTACCCTTCGATCATATTCCTGATTAACCTGCACCGTTGGATTACCAATGATGGATCTCGTGCCTACTCCATATTCCCACTGGATGTGACCACGGGCCTAATTAGAATGCCTTTCTCATTTCAAATTTCGATAATCTAGAGGTGAAGAGTCTTGACTCTTCATGTTGCGATCTCCGAAAAGGGGCTTAGCTCTGCTAGCTCCTCCTTCTCACATGACCACTTGACAGTGACCACATGCTGCGCCAAAAGGTTCTTCACGATTTTGCGTTTCAACATTCTTGTCGTGAGTGTCCTTGACACCTCCAACTCCCTATATCCGAAACTCCGAAATGGAGTCAGATCAACGGTCCACAGTCTTGATGATTCGACGGTCCAGATCTTTTCGTGATCTCGGATATCGCGATTCCTGTGATGAAGGGTCTTGACACTCCAAGTTGAGATCCCCGAAATGGAGCTTAGCAATTAGCTCCTTCCCTTAAGCCTTCAACGATGTGACCTTGTCTATGACCACGAGCCAAACCTTATCGCGATTTTTCATATCGCGAGTTGCAAGGTTAGGGAATTTCCTTTCTTTGACTTTCCAATCAGCGAAAAGTTAATACCTTGCCACATGTCCCTCTTGGATCAACGGTCAAGATATTATCATGATTTCGCAACTTCACGGGCCTTCGTGATGCCTAATCAATGGTCCACGATCTCCCTTTGATCAACAACTTAGATTAAGTCGTGGTTTCACATTTCGGGATTTCATAGGATAGAGCACCTCCTTTCTTTGACTTTCCAGTCAGCGAAATGCCAATCGCTCGCCATGTGCCCTCTCCATCCAACGGTCCACAACATACCTCGATCCAAAGGTCCAGATCAATTGTCGGGATTTCGCATATCGCAAGTTCCCACACCATGTTACATTGACTCATCCAATGTGCAGGTCAACGAAATTCTAGTCGCTTGCCACGTGTCCTTCTTGAAGATGGACGGTCCTCCTGCTTTCGAAATTTTGTAGGCCTGCTTCATCTTGCACGTAAATATCGTGCTCCTTCTTATAGATTCAACGACGGTCGGTCTTCGGGCTCAGATCTGACGCATGAGATCTATTTTCTTCTACTGTGTGCTCCTCCTATCTGAATTCAGATCTGACGCATGAGATCTATTTTCTTCTACTGTGTGCTCCTCCTATCTGAATTCAGATCTGACGGTCATCAGGAAGTTTGAATGGGATCCAACGATCATTGTTTCTCTTCACTATTGATCTTGCCATTGTCATGCCATTATCGTTGCACTACTGATCGTGCTGATCTTCACCATCAATGGCATCGCCATCAATGAAAAACATGCATACTCTACCTCTGTTTGAAAACATGCCAACAATCTCCCCCTTTGGCATTGATGGCAACCCCTTTAAAAACATGCAACTATACCATTGTAACATCCGTGAAATTACTACCACTGTAGCAATCCTGACTTTCTCCCCCTTTGACATCAATGTCAAAGAAGAAACATGCTCCCTCTAAGCTGTTGCGATACATACTCCCCCTGTCAACTATGAGCAGCTTAGAAATACAACATATATTCAATAAGTACTCCCCATGACTAGGTGAACAGATTAGACGAAAGAATTTATAACCCCCAACTTTTGACGAAGATATCCAAAAGGGGTCGCTGCTAACGGTTTAGTAAAGATATCAAATATCTGTTCTATGGAGGGAATATAATTCAGCTGAATGACTCTGTTTGTAACTTGTTCTCTGAGAAAATGGTATTTTATTGGGATATTCTTAGTCTTGGAGTGAAGAACAGGATTCTTGGAGACACTAATGGCACTGGTGTTATCACAGTGAATTGTAATTGGAACAATATAGTTTACCTTCAAATCTGCAAGAGTTTGAATCATCCACAAAATCTGAGTGCATCAAGTAGCAACAACAATGTAATATGCTTCTGTAGTTGATAAGGAAATAGATCCCTTCTTCTTACTAATCCATGCTACCAACGAGTCACCCAGGAAGAAGGCACCTCCACTGGTGCTCTTTCTCTCATCCACACAATTT
>JZKD02S0742310.1:87404-102266 GCA_000966675.3 Picea glauca
GAAGAGTCTCATCAGGATATCCTCATGTTGGTCATAAGGTTACAGAGCACGAAGGAAATAATCTAAGTGATCTTTAGGTGTAATGATATATTCTCCTAAAAAGTTGGGGAGCCATTCCTTGAAGTCCTTTGGGAGTTTTTGATGGGATCCGAGGATCTTAGTTATGTCCAAAGATATGTACGCATATTTGTCCCATGACTCCATGTAGCACTCAATGAGGTGGCCACAAGTGAGAGTGGACGTGTGGAGGCAGTAGGTGAGGATGGAGGGATAAGAGAAGCATAGGGAAAATCATGAGAAGTGGAAGACGAAAGAGGAATAGGCCTTTTGGGTGAAGGATTACAAAATTTGGGAGTGATGTTGGGGGTCAGATAATGCTTCTTTTGGGTACGTCTCGTGGTGGATTCGCCATATGAGTTTTAGGATAAGATTATCGAAATGGAACGTCCTTCAGGTGGATTCTCCAGAAAATCTAGAAAAAGGCTTTGGGATAACTTTCCAAAGTGTTGTTAGGGTTTAGAAGAGGATTCAAAATTCATCCCGAACAACGACGCCAAAATGTTATCACACAAGTTTTAGGTTGGTCAAAGCCCAACCCAACCACCAAAATGGTGACAAATAAGAAAGAACCTACCCACGGTCACCTTAGTCCGGTATTCCTGTCACTTTAGAGGTGACATAGTCACCTCAAGTGGGGAATCCCGATGACCCCAGGGGGGATTGAGACAGAAAATGTGATGTATGAACAGATGCCCCTAAAGTTAAATTTTCTATATGGAAAGGGGAACTTGGTAATGAGGCTTGAGGGATTATTGGGGTTGCCAAAGATTTGAGTGACCTGCAAAGAGATAATACCTGCCTGAGACACAAGGAAAACCAAGATACAATGCAATATATCAATTAGACAAGCAATTTAAGATTGTTTAACCTAATAGAATATGTTAGTAAAAATATATATCAGCAATGCAATGTCACAATAAGATGCTAAACAAGTGCTAGAAATCAAGTGAAACATGCAAGAGACAAATTAGCTAAACACTAGTGAAACTCAAGATTTAGAGACCAATATACTAGCATAAAAAGGTAAGGTTGTTGGAAACACTTTCTTCAGAAATATAAATCAGCCTTATGGATGTAACAAACAATTTATTACAAAAATAATATCAGCCACTAAAATTCCTCCAAACTTTTCCAAGAAGTGCGCTAGGCTCAGTAGCTTATGTGTGCAAACTTTGAGCAACTCTTAGTGGTTGATTTAAGAATTATTACAGAAATTAGATTAGGGTTTATGAAGCCCTAATGGATGAATATGAATGTTTTTAAAAAAAACAAGAAATACCCCTCTAGAGGGGATTCCCTAGTGGCTTAGATCCGCTCTAGGAACAAGAAACAAAACCCAAATTGCAAAAAATTAATATGACAAGAAATAACGTTTCCCAATGCACTATTTTATTTTTCCAATGCAAAAATATTCAAATTAGTTCCTTTAAAAATGGGTGAATGGGGTCTTTAAAGAAAAATTTAGATCAACAACAACCCTAGGGGTTTAAATCCTCTTACTCCCTAGGGTATGCCAACCAACTTAGGGTAAATCTAGGAGGGTATACACATTAGTATTTCTCCTAGCAACCCTTACTCGAGAAAAGACTTATAAACTTAAAAATAAGATGAAGCAATGATGGAGAGTGTATCCAACATAATCCTCCCTAAGGTTTCCACCAACAATAACCAAAATAATCAAGAAATAAATAACATATTCATATTTTGCCTTACCTAATCCAGGAAATGAGATATCAAACCATAGTTTACCATGCAAAGTTCATCCAAGAGTCAAGAGAGCAAGCCTTTAGGGGGTGTGCACCACTCCTCCTCATCCATTAATCAAGAGACATTCACCAAAATATATTTCACAAGAGAGAAACACCATAATCACCAATAGTACTGAAAATTTCAGCCAAATACTTCTCACAATGGGAGAGCTATGTTATGAAAAGAGATTCACATGATCTCTATTTATACAAAATGTTTATCACATAGTTTGTCCACTTAGCAAGGGTAAAACATAAGATAGGGGGTCAAGAAACCTTATCTCACCCATTGCATCAAAATAATATTAAGCAATTGATCTTTAAAATTCACTTTTGCACAAAAGAAACCCTAAATTAAGATGACGTCACACCTTTAGGACGTTTTGGCACTTGAGCAAGTTCTTGGAGAAAATGTGGAATTCATTGGGGCTCCTTGAGCCTCATCTTCATGAACCAAGCCTTATCCATGCCTCATCTGGTCAAAATATGCCAAGTGTCAATGTGCATCTCCATCACCACCAAACCCTATCCCCTTCATGAATTTAACCCTCAAGGAGGTGACATTTTTCCTCTCTTAGGTAGGTTGTTTGGGTGGTAGAGGCTAGGTTAGGCCCATCATAATGTCTTGTAGGACTCCAAAGGCACGCCTCTATCATTTGACATGCAGATCCTAGGCATCCATCTTGTGGGATTCTTTCCCCATGGAATCCCAAGCTAGGCTTGTTCTCCCAAAATTCCCCCCAAGCAAGGTCCTACAAAACAAAAAGGTACGCCCTCTAAAGATCTCAAGTCAAAGATATCATGAAAAGTGTAAACCACATATAGTAAGCAAGGAACCTAAACATGTGCATAAAAAATACCTCATCAAATTAAACAAATTCTCGAAACCCTGTAAAATTGACCAATTTTAAGTATGGGAGGGGTGTCATAGGAGTCCTATTGGCTAGTCCAAATCCCTCAAGTAGGGGATGTTCCTAGGAATGGAATTTCAAATTTATGTAGTGGATGATGAGGTGGAAGGTTTTTAGACTTCATAGGTCGATGATTTTCATGACATAAAAGAGCTCATATTATCTCATTCATGGGTGCCTTTTGTAGAGGGTGTGTGGCACCTTCGTTTGCGATGCACTTTTTCCAAGCCCATCTTATTTCCATTCTTTGTTTCTTTCATGTTTTGAGGAAGAGTTGAAGGACATTGTCCTGTAATAGTGTCCATATAATAACAATGTCATTCAAAAATACCTCATGGAAATGAAAAGGATGGCTCGCGATGAGACCACCTTTCCCTCAGTTGTGTAACTTAGAGCCACTACCCTGGCTTGGTGACCAGATGGTGGTAATGGCATATCGCTAAATACCCATGATCGTGATAGGTCGACTCATGATGAGACCTCCCATACTCTAACTAACCACTTAAGCATTCATTATCATTTATTTTTGTAGGTCCCATTTTTATTACAGAGAAGCATTTCATTGATTTCTCGGGGGATCCATGGGCGAAGCTTCTACAAGTACTATGTCTAGGATTTTATCTTTTTAGCCAATAACAATCCCTCTGGGCCTTCAGCCCCCTCTTCCTATGAAATGAGGTACATTCCCTTCTTCGGTCATTAAAGTCAAAGGACCTAGAGGAGGACAATATAATGGGAGTGTAATGAGAGGAAAGTGGTAAGTATGGTCGGGAATGATACAATAATATTTTAAGGGACCCCTAGTCACAAATGCTTCCCAAAAGGTTGGCCAATTACTATGAAATCTATGACACTCACCAAGGTGAAACAAGATCAAAGGAATAATATCCAATCATGTATTCTATAATCAAAAGAAGCTTAAATACAACATGTTTAAATGCATTAAATATTATGGTGATTACCTGCCACAATACTTGAATTGTACCAGATGGATCAAGACCCATATTCCTTCTAGAATCTAGCTAGTGTGGTGGATGTGATGACAATGGATTAGAATGTGGTGATAGAGTGGTATTTTGTATGTGCAAATGGACACTACTGGTCATATAGTCTCTCAACACTCCATATCTGCAACCTGAGGGCCTCGAGACATGATCTCCTTAGTTATCCCACAAAATGGGGATAACATCTAGCTCCTACTTGGAGACATGTGATCGTCGTAGAGTGAATGAGAACCAAAACATATCCTGGTAGACATGTGCCTACATTGAATCAAAAACCAACAAATCTAGGGTGGTTCTATCACTCTTTGTTTATATACATAAAGAACCAAATAAAAACTAATCTAGAAAAGAAAAGTTTGCCATTTTTCTAAAAATTTCTAAACTAAGCATGAAATCAATATGCAAGTAGAGAAAAATGAAATATGAAATTCCTCTAAACTAATATGAGCAATCAAGATGAAAATGCAAGGAAGTCAAGATGACCTACCTACTTACCTGGGGCTCAGGCCCTAAATAAGTCATGTGCCACCTTGGTAATAATGTTTGAGGAGAGATCCATTCACTGGTAGTGGCATCCTCCTCCCTTCTATTGTGGATAGGTAAAAAGAATCTAGCCCAGATATTTCCTTTATCTTGTAGGGCCCTAACCAAAGACTGTAAAACTTTTGATGCATTCCAGGTTTTCCTCTCCTCTTTTCCCACATCAAGACCTGATTCCATTCCTTGAAATCTCTTTTCCTAGCCTTTCGATCAAAGGGTTCCTTTCACCTTTTCTCGATTCTTTTCCATTTGATCAAAGTCCATTCTTCGAGTTTCATCCAATTCCTTGAGTTGACCAATTCTCCCTTGCAATTCCTCTTTATCTGTAACGAATTGTTGGGTTATTTGTAACGCTGGAATCTGGAAATTTATAGGCAAGCCAGATTCTAACCCATAAACCAACTCAAAAGGGGTTTTTCCGGTGGAGGTATTGGTAGTTATGCGGTCTTCCCACAAGGCATACTTAATTTTGTTGTCCCAACACTTCATGTTTTCCCCAACAATCTTCTTCACAATATTCATGATGTTTTTGTTGCTAGATTCTGCCAATCCATTTCCTTGAGGGTAATAATTTGAGGAGTGTGATAAACTAATCCCATACTTAAAGAAAAACTCATTGATCGCCATTGAGGTAAAAGATTTGGAATTATCGGTGGTTATCTTAGCAGGAACATTGAATCTAGTAATAATCTTTTCCTCGAGGAAGTTTATCACAACTTCTTCTGTTGTTTTCTTTGTTGGGACAACTTCCACCCATCTGGTGAAGTAATCAGTGGCAGACAAAATCCGTTGATACCCATTACTAGATTTTTTCGTGAACTCACCAATGAAATCCAATCCCCATTGTTGAAAGGGTGTTTCTACGATGACTGGCTTAAGGGGAAGAGTGGGAAGGCATTGTTTGCCGGTAAAAAAATGGCATAGTTGACAATATCTAACATATCAATGCGTGTCAGAGAAAATAGTAGGACAATAGTATCCTTCCCTTAAAATCTTATGGGAAATGGTGTGTGCTGCAAAATATCCACCACAATGCCTTGAATGAAGGTCAACCATTAACTTTTCAGCTTCTTCTTTGTTCACACATATAGATTACCCCATCGGGGTTCCTCCACTCGATACCGTTCTCTGTTAGGAAACACTTAATAACTTTGAGTCTCATGAATCTCCTTTTATGTTCTACCAAATGACCAGGGAAAGTGAGGTTTTTTTAGGTAATAAATGACATATGAAAAGCACTCATTGTTCTCGATCTCACTTGTGATAAAGTTGATTTGTTCATTATCTCCTATCTTGATGGCCTCTTGATTTATTTCTGTCATCATTTTATCCAGTCCTTTCCCTTTAATTATCTTGGTTGTTCTGATCTCCAAATCGTATTCCTGTATCTTTGAAACCCACTTTACTCTGGATCCAAGGAAATCTTGTTGTGATAAAACGTCCTTTACAACGAGGTATGGGATGAAGGATTTGATTTTGTTGTACCCTGCATAAGTTAAAAAATGTTTGAGAGACTTGACCAAAGCATAAGCTTGTTTTTCTGTAATTGTGTAATTCAATTATGAGTCTCTAAGATTTTTTTCTCATGAAAGCGATCGATTGTTCATCCCCTTTGTCATTCCTCTATAACATAACTCCTACAATTTTGTCCTTCGAAGCGAAAGAAAATATGATGAAGGCTTTGGAAAAATTTGGACTAACCAAGACTGGTGCAACAATTATTGCTTCCTTGATACGTTGTAAGGACAACTTAACTTCATTTTCGCTTTCGAAACGGGCATCCTTCTATAGAAATTTGTTAAGGGGATTAACAATCTCGACAAACTTTGGAATGAATCTCCTCACAAAGTTAATATGACCGAAGAAAGATTGCACGACTTTATTGTCTTTAGGGAGAGGGATTTTCTAGATGCCTTCAACTTGGCAGGGTCTATCATGATTCCGTCTTTAGAAATGATGTGACCCAACAACTTACCCTTGTAAACACCACAAATTGATTTCTTAGGGTTGAGAGAAATGTCATACTCCCTACATCTCTAGAAAATAGTTCTCAAGTGTTGGATATGTTTCTCCCTCTTTTTGGATATAGCAGTTAGATCATCCTGATAAATCTCTATAAGTTTTCCAATTAGATCCCTAAAAGAGTAATCCATGGTGCATTGGAAGGTGGTCCCCACGTTGGTCAGTCCAAAGGGAATTCTTAAATACTTATAAGTTCCCCAAGGGGTGGTGAAAGAAATTTTTAGTTGGTCATCCTGTTTTACCAACACTTGATTATATCCTGAGAAACCATCAAGCATGGACATCATTTCTGCTTTGGTGACCCTTTGCAAAAGATACTCCATGTTTGGTAGAGGATAATTGTCCTTAATTGAACCCTGGTTTAAATTTATGAAATCTACACATATCCTGATTTTTCCAGTCTTTTTCCTTACAATGACTGGGTTAGACACCCACAATGAATATTTGATAGGCTCAATCATTCTTGTCTCAACCATATTTTGTAACTCCTTTTGTACCCGTGGGGTAACCTTTGGGTTCATCTACCTGAGTTTTTGTTTGAAGGGTTTTGTTGTATCTATAAGGGGAATAGAATGTTGTATGATGTCTTCTCGGTAATCCTTTAGATATTAGTAAGACCAAGGAATACATCCTTGAATGATATTATAAGGGAAATCAACTTCTCCCTTTCATCGACCGTTGTTCTTTTTCCAAACTTGATCATCTTTGGGGATTCCTTGGTCCCAACGTTGAATTCAATGATCTCATCATCGATTTTTCTTAAGGGCTTCCCCTTATACATGTCATTCTGATAAAAAAAATTTCTAAGGGGATGATGCCTTTGGGTAGGGGTTCGTTGGCTATATCAATTATCTCAATATTCAACTTTTTTGCTAATAGATTTATTTGGGCCTCAGAGAATTCACCTTCATTTTTGGATAAAACTTGCCAATGTTCTAATTTGTTAGGTAGTGAGGGCCGGTAATTTAATTCCACCTTATAGAGACTGTTTTGCTTGAAAAGTTGCAAGGTGAAAGCGGAAACGACAAGGTTGTCTGCCAAATGATTCTCTTCCCTAGGGATGGCTTCAATAGAAAAGTTGTCAATTTTTTTTATGGTGTCCCACACAACATCCCTATATTGTTTCAACCTTGGGTTTTTAGAGACCAATGTCTTGTTAACTTGTGAAACAATTAAGTTAGAGTCCCCTCTCGCATGTAGGGTCTTTATGTTCATATCAATGGCAAGTTTAATGTATGGGATTAAGGCTTCGTACTCGATGATGTTGTTTGTGTAGTTGAACTCAATCCTGTATGAGAAAAAGGTAGTCTCATTGTCTGGTGATCTTAAGACTATCCCTGCACCCGAGTCTGTTCTTGAGTGCGCACCATCGAAATATAAGCCCCAAGATGCTTCCTTATTTTACTCATCAAGGAAAAGGGAGTTTTCCAAAATGTAGGTGTTGTCAATCCTTTCTTCCATAACCTGATGGGTTATATTGACATGATCCACAACACCTTCACTTTTGGTCTTGCTTGGGGAAAAACCCTCTCCTCAACTTTGATGATATCAAATTTTCTATCTTTGTGAGGCTCTATAAAAACTTGTTGAATATTTTGCAAAAACTCTTATTTAGCCTGTTTTTTTTCTTCTCTCCTTTCAATCTCCAAAATTTCATTTGTTGGGTAAGGTGTACATATTGGTCTTACTTCCTTTTCTTTTCTCAATATATTCATCATGTGTCGAGCTTCCCTTTTAGCTGCCTTCTCTTGTTCCTCTTGCAAGTAAGTTCTGACATCGAGGGGAAAGTATGGTGAGTCAAAGTCATCAATTTGATAAATTGGAAAGGTCTCTTTAAGACATTATTCCTCTTGTATGAGAGAGAAGGTTATGTTCTCTTCTATTTCACACACTTTTTCTTGAGATTAAAACAAAGTTGTAGGGTGTCTCCCAATTAAAACCCCATATGTCTATTTCACGGTTGATATGTAATACTAGAGGATAGTAGCCTAGGAAGGTTTTAAATCTTGAGGGAAAATCATTGCGAGGGTGTTGAACCTACCATTGAAATCCCTTATACTTTCCCCTTAATTTCTCTTGTAATTCTAAATTTTATTATAAAGTTATTAGTAATCTTTGTTCATTCCAAATATTTTGGTAAAATGTTCTTGAAAGAGGTCCCAATTTCATGATTTTCCCTGGGAGAATACTATCAAACCATTTCTTGGCCTTTCTGAAAAAGGTGTAAGGGAAGAGTCTCAAAAGGATATCCTTATGATGTTCATAAGGTTCCAGAGTGTGAAGGAAAGAATCTATGTGATCTTTAGGTGTAATGAGATATTCTCTTGAAAAGATAGTGAGCCATTCCTTGAAGTCCTTTGGGAGTTTGTGAAGGGATCCAAGGATATTAGTTATGTCCAAAGGTTTGTACACATATTTGGCCCACAGGCTCCATGTAGCACTCAGTGAGGTGGGCATGGGTGAGAGTGGAGGTGTGGAGGCAGTAGTTGAGTATGGAGGGATAAGAGAAGTAGAGGGAAAATCATGAAAAGTGGGGGACGACAAAGGACTAGGCATTTTGGGTGAAGGCTTACGACGTCTGGGAGTGTTGTTGGGGATCAGATAACACTTCTTTTGGGAACGTCCCATGGTAGAGACGCCTCCCATGGTAGAGACGACATATGAGATTTAGGACATGCTTAGATAAAGGGAACGTCCCTCGGGTGGAGTCCTCAGTAAATATAGAAAAAGACTTTGGGATAGCTTGCCAAAGTGTCGTTAGGGTTCAAAAGGAGATTCAAAATTCATCCTCGGAAACTACGCCAAAATGTTATTGCACAAGTTGTAGGTTGGGAAAATATTGACCCAACCACCACAATGGAAAAAAATAAGAGAGAACCTACCCATTATCACCTTAGGTATGTTTTCTCGTCACTTTAGAGGTGAGGTAGTCACCTCAAGGGGGGAATCCCAGTGACCCTAGGGGGGATTGAGACAAAAAAATGTGATGTATGAATGGATTCCCCTAAAGGTCAAGTTTCTAGATGGAAAGGGGAACTTGGTAATGTTTTTTGAGGGATTATTGGGGTTGTCAAATCTTTGAGTGACCTACAAAGAGATAATACCTTCCCAAGACACAACAAAAACCAAGAAACAATGAAATCTATCAATTGGACAAGCAAGTTGATCTTGATGTACCTAATAGTATTTGTTAGTAACAATATATATCAGCAATGAAATGGCACAATAATCTGCTAAATAAGTGCTAGAAATCAAGTTAAATATGCCAGAGATAAACTAGCTAAACACTAGTGAAACTCAAGATTTAAAGACCAAGATACTAGCATAAAAAGGTAAGGTTGTTGTAAACAATTTTTGAAGCAATATAAATTGTCCTTATGGATGTAACAAAATTTTTATTACAACAAGAATATAATCCACTAAAATTCCCCCAAACATTGCCAAAAATTGTGCTAGTCGTAGTAGCTTATGTGTGCAAACTTTGAGCAACTTTCAATGGTTGACTTAAGAGTTATTGAAGAAATTAGATTAGGGTTTCTGCAGCCCTAATGGATGAAGATGATTTTTTATAACATCAAAAAGCAATACCCATTTATAGAGGACACCCTAGTGGCTAATAGGTTCCCTAGGCACAAGAAACAAAACCCAAATTGCAAAAAGTTAATATGGCAAAAAGTCACGTTTCCCAATACACTATTTTATTTCTCCAATGAAAAAATATTTGGATTAATGCCTTTAAAATTGGGTGAATGGGGTATTTAATGCACAATTTATATCAACAAAAATCCTAGGGGTGTAAATCCTCTTACTCCCTAGGGTATTCCAACCAACTTAGGGTAAATCTAGGGGGGTATACACACTCGTATTTCTCCTAGCAACACTTACTCAAGAATAGACTGATAAAATTAACAATACGATGAAGTAATGATGGAGAGTGTATCCAACATAATCCTCCCTAGGGTTTCCACCAACATTAACCAAAATAAGCAAGAAATAATTATCATATTCATAATTTTCCTTACCTAATCCAAGAAGTGAGATATCAAACCCTAGTTTACCATGCAAAATTCATCCAAGAGTCAAGAGAGCAAGACTTTAGGGGGTACCAACCACTCCTTGTCATCCATTCACCAAATAAATTTCATAAGAGAGAAAAACCATAATCACCAAGAGTAGTGAAAATTTCAGCCAAATATTTCTCACAATGGGAGAGTTATGTTATGAAAATAGATTCACATGATCTCTATTTATACAAAATGTTTATCACATAGTTTGTCCACTTAGAAAGGGTAAAACATAAGATAATGGGTACACAACCCTTATCTTACCCCTTGCATCAAAATAATGTTAAACAATTGATCTTTAAAATTCACTTTTGCACAAAAGAAACCCTAAAGTAAGATGATGTCACCCCTTTAGGGGATGTTTTGGCAATTGAACAAGTTGTTGGAGAAAATGTGGAAGTCATTGGGGCTCCTTGAGCCTCCTCTTCTTGCACCAATCCTTCTCCATGCATCATCTAGTAAAAATATGCCAAGTTTCAATGTGCAACTCCATCACCACCAAACCCTATCCCCTTCATGACATCAACCCTCAAGGAGATGACATTTTGCCTCTCCTAGGAAGGTCATTTGGGTGGTAGAGGCTAGGTTAGGCCCATCATGATGTATTCTAGGCCTCCAAAGGCATGTCTTTGTCATATGGCAGGCAAGCCTAGGCATTCATCTTGTGGGATTCTTTCCCCATGGAAGCCCAAGCTAAGCTTGTTCTCCCAAAACTGGCCACCAAGCAAGGTCTTGCAAAAAATAAGGGTGTGCCCTCCAAAGATATCAAGTCAAAGAGATCATGACAATTGTAAATGACATATAATAAGAAAGGCACCTAAACATGTGCATCAAAACTACCTCATCAAATTAAACAAATGCTCAAAACCCTATACAATTGACCAAGTTTAAGTATGGGAGGGATGTCATAGGAGTCCCATTGGGTAAACCAAAGTGCTCAAGTAGGGGATTTTCCCAAGGATGGAATTTCAAATTTATGTAGTGGATGATGAGGTGGAAGGGTTTTAAACTTCATAGGTCAATGATTTTCATGACATACAAGGGCTCACATTATCTCATTCACGGGTTCCTTTTGTAGAGGGTGTGTGGCACCTTCGTTTGCGATGGAATTTTTCCAAGCCCATGTTCTTGCCATTCTTTTTTTCTTTCATGTTTTGAGGAGTGAGTTGAAGGCCATTGTCTTGGCGTGGTGTCCAAATAATTACATTGTCATTCACAAATACATCGCGGAAAAGAGAAGGTTGGCTCGTGATGAGATCCCCTTTCCCTTAGATGTGTAACATAGATCCACTACCTTGGCTTGGTGACGAGATGATGGTAATGTCATACCACTAAATACCCATGATCATGATAGTCCAAATCGTGATGAGACCTCACATCCTCCAACTAACCCCTTATCTATTCATTATCATTTATTTTTGTAGGTCCCCCTTTTCTTATAGAGAAGGATTTCATTTCTTTCTTCGGGGATCCCTGGGCGGAGAATATGGAAGGTCTATGTCTATGATTTTATATTTTTAGACAACAATGATCCCTTTGGGCCTTCATCCCCTCTTCCTATGAAATGACGTACATGCACTTCTTGGGTCATTAAAGTCAAAGGACCTAGAGGAGTACAATATTATGGGAGTGTAATGAGTGGAAAGTGTTAAGTATGGTTGGTAATGGTACGATAATCCCTTAAGGGACCCATATTCACAAACCCTTCCAAAAAGGTTGGCCACTTACGAGGAAATCTATGACACTCATTAACGTGAAACATTATCAAAGGAATAATGTCCAAACAGACATTCTATAATCAAAAGTAGCTTAAATACAACATGTTTAAATGCCTTAAATATTTGGGTGATTACTTGCCACAATACCTGACTCATACCGCATGGATCAAGACCCATATTCCTTCCAGAAGCTAGCTGGTGTGGTGGATGTGCTAACAATGGATTAGAATGTCGTAATAGAGTGGGCTTCTGTATGTGCAAGTGGACACTACTAGTCATGTAGTCTCTCGACACTACATATTTGCAACCTGAGGGCATCAAGACATGATCTCCTTAGTTATCCCACAAAATGGGGATAACATTAGCCAATGCATGACAAGATATGGTTGGATTAGTCTCTTCTAGTTCTAGATATTGTGATGGTTCAAGTTCTTGATATTCTTCCTCTTCACGATCTATGTAGAATAATTTCCTCTCACCGCATTTATGCCCCTTACTATATTTGATGTCAGAATTGAAACATAGTCCTTTTGCTCTTGTTTCATCCATTTGTTGAGGTTTCAACCTTGTATGTTTAGTGAGGTTAGGAGAGGGAACATGGTTCTCTCTATAGATGTTAGTGGTTTCTCTTCGAGTTTCCATATTTTTACTTTCAAATTCCTTGCCACACTGAAAACATGCTTTAGGGGTTTAATTTCCAAGAGACACACCTCATGTCGAATGATCTCCTTTAAAGTGGCCTTAAAGAGTTCTAAAAAAATATCCTTTGGATATTTTTTTACTTTGAGACTCGAATTTTGAAATTGTTGAATGTGCCATGTAATTGGACCTCTTTGTGATAGATTTACCAATTGACTAATAGATGTGTTTATCTCAATATCCCCATAATATGCTATCAATTTATCCTTAAAATTGGACCAAGAGACAGTAAAATCCTTCTTACTTTCAAAAAACAATTAATATTGAACAAATTGATCAGGTTCTAAATAAAAGGATGTGTTAGTTACCTTCTATAAAGTTGGCAGTTGGTGTAGATCAAAGAATTTCTCCATCTGGAATATCCATGTTATAAGATATTTACCATCAAAGTTCCTTATATCTATCTTGGGAATTAAGTAATTCCTTAGTTCTGAGTTGAACCCCTAGCGATGCAGATCTTGGAGTGATGAAAGTTCATGATTATGGGATTCAATATTTATACTCTCAAAACATGTTAAAATATTTCTCATAAGTGATTGAGGTTCAACAGTATTGTTCTCCTTATTTTCATGATTTTCTTGAATCCCAATATCCCTTTTAGGGAACCTCTGTAAGAGCATGGTTTCCATGGAATTTTACCATCAAACTTCCTTATATCTATCTTGGGAATTAAGTAATTCCTTAGTCCCGAGTTGAACCCCTAACGATGCAAATCTTGGAGTGATAAAAGTTCATGATTATGGGATTCAATATTTATACTCTCAAAACATGTTAAAATATTTCTCATAAGTGATTTAGGTTCAACACTATTGTTCTCTTTATTTTCATGATTTCCTTGAATCCCAACATCCCTTTTAGGGAACCTTTGTAAGAGCATGGTTTCCATGGAATTTTGTAATCGATCCATCTTTTGATCCATCAAATTTTCCATTTTAACTTCCATTTCCATTTTAAGGATTTCATGAGAACGTGAGAAATCCACCATTTTCAACATACCATTACTCATGTCATTGTCTTGGTTCTTCAATTGGTATACCTTGTTCTCTAAGTCTTCACTTTCTTTAGGTGTCACGTGTGAATTATTTGGAGGTTAAGGAGGATGATAAATTCTTGCACAACCCTTTTCCATGTGAGAAAATATTAGTACTCCTCTTTTTCCTCTTTATCATAATTTTTGAATCACCAAAAATAGATCTTCCAATAAAAAATTATGCTAATTTCAAGTTAATGTACTTTTATAAACCCCAATTTGTAGACTGTCTTGTTGGCTGATATTTCTCCTAAAGTATATCTGAAATTTTGGCCCTTCTAAGTTTGAAATTTTGATCTGTA
Organism: Picea glauca; assembly: GCA_000966675.3. Classification (NCBI taxonomy): domain Eukaryota; kingdom Viridiplantae; phylum Streptophyta; class Pinopsida; order Pinales; family Pinaceae; genus Picea; species Picea glauca. Next base: position 101,503 of record JZKD02S0742310.1, read on the forward strand.
GTATTATGATAGGTCTTCTCTATAATGTGATAGGTTGACCAAATTCCAATGTACCAAGTGAAAGTTATGGTAACTTTTCCAAAACTTGTTGTTTTTGTCCCTTTCAAGAGAGTGAGCTTGTATGACCCACCATGTGTCCTATTTTTCAAATATACTTTTGAAATTTAGACCTGGAATACTATGGTATGTTTTCTTTCAAACAGAATAGGTGGAACTCAGTTTTGATTTTCCTAGCTTAAGATATGACATTTTTACTAAGAATACTTGTTTGATACTAGTTTCAAGACTAGTCCAAAACCCTAATTTCCATAGATTGTATTTCTGAAAGTGTAGCAAAATAAACACTAAAAGTTTTACCGTAGGTATTTAGCTATGTATACTCATTCTCCCAAAACTTTCACTATTTGAAACATCCCAAAAAGATACTATAGTGAAAATTCCAAGATGAATCATTTGAGACTAATTTAAGGATTAGTAAAAAACCCTAATTTCCATAGGCTATATCCGTGGAAGTATAGCGAAATAAACCCTAGAAGTTTTACCACATATACTTCACTATGTCTCCTTGGACTCCCAAAAATATCATGGTCTGAAACTATTGCCAAAAATATGTTATATAAAATATACAAAGATTACTTGTTTGAAGGAGCCAAACCCAAGGATCGTATGCTTTGAAACCAAATGCTATGAACCAAACACCTAAATAGCATAAAAATAGAAATAGAAGTAACTCCATGCCTTGAGAGTGGGAGAGAACAATTAAT
>JZKD02S0742310.1:157620-172794 GCA_000966675.3 Picea glauca
TGAGGGCTTTCACCATAAGGGGACCACTTTGGAGTTCATCCATATTTACTTCTTATCAACCATGACAAAACAATAATGAGTCATATTTACATCAAACAATATTGGGTTCATTACCAAAACCTTTGTGCTACGGGGCTTTCTTCAAGGGTTGACATCAATGACAACCAACCTTAATCAACAAACTCTTCCACTAATATAACATAATTGATAACAACATTAGGTTTTTCCATATCAATCACATTAGTGTTAGTGCCCTTATCCATGGTTTGGGTTTCTTGTTGTGCCTTCCTTTTATTCTTCAATTTCTTTATATCTACAAGTAGATTTTTATTATGGTTTCTTAAACGATAAATTTCTTCATCTTTGGACAATAGTTTTTTATTGATATTTTCATACTCTTTTTTATTGATATTTTTTATATTACTAATTTGTTGTTGTGTCTCTTTAATTCGTTGTCGAAATTTATGAATGTATGTATCTTGCTTCTCCAAGTCCATTTGATTTTGAACAATTTCTTCATCTTTGTTAATAAGAATTTTATTCAATTTTTAAAACTTTTCCATTAATTATGTATGATTTTGTTGTTCATTCTTATTTGAATTTGATGATAGAGAAAGATGCTTTGAATTAATGTCTGGAAAAATTATTTTATTGGTAAGATGCTTGAATTCTATGTATTTTTTTATCAACATTCATAGTAAAAGTACCAATAGATTTCAACCAAGAGTTCCCTAGGACCACATCAAATTCCTTGGTTTGGAACACTAAAAAAATGCATTTTGGGGAGTACTCATTGATATTTAATTCTAAATTATTAATCTCATCATCATACTCTTGTGTAGGAGCTCTTTTAAATTCCTCTCCTGCTAGTTGTAATTTATTTGCCAATTTAATATCAATATGGTTCCAATGTTTAGTGAGGTCGATGGCAATGCTTATAGTCTCATTTTGGATCCTCCCTAACATACATATGAAAATATTGATTGGTTTGAAGAAATACCCAGAAGTGAATTGAACCTTATTTTCCATTTCAACTTGGTGAACTTACCTCTGTAAGAAAAAGTTACCATGGTAAAAAGTTATTGCCTCTATAAATTTTGTATACAGTAGGGAATACTATAGGCCAATGGTTTACCAAAATCACGGGCATGTAAACCACCAACGACAAAATCAAAATTTACTCTTCCTCCTTATTTGTAATTTTTTCTTTTAAATTACCTTTTCTTACCTTGTAAATGGAAATTAACTTAACTGATGCAAACTATGGAATCTTTCCTTGAAACTTCTTGGTGTGCACTTTTGACTTTTTCTTTTAAATTAGCTTTTTTTACCTTGTAAATGACAATTAAATTAACTTATTGCCAGCTATAGATTCGTGGTTGACTTATATTTCTTCACGTGGACTTTAAGAAAACCTTTTTTTTTTCTTCTCCTCATTTTTTTTTATTATACGAAAATAATGGGCCACTAGCTTGGAGATTATTTGCATAATTTTTTTTCTTCTTTTTTTTTCTCTCTTTTTTTTGATGCTACCATTAAAATTATCAGCATGATCACAAATCATTAAAACAACTTAAAACTTGACCACATGCTAGCAAAAAGACCACTCTGATACCAAATGAAGTGGACCACCAGATCCACTTCAAAGAGACTTCACTAACATCGATATCTGCACATATCCCTCTTGAAGAAGCTAGGCCTCCATCAGAGGAATCGAGGGAGAAAGTTAGGGTGGAAGATTCAACGATAAATGTTGGAGAGGTTCCAATTACAATCAAAGTAGGGAAATATCTTTCAATGGAGGATAGCATGAGAATGAGAGTTAACGAGGTCGACCTTGTCTTGTCTGCTTCCCAATAGAGGAAAATTTAAACTATATGGGAAATTAGTTCTTCTCCAAATGAAAATGAAGGTATGTTTTTTAAAATGCTACTTATTTTCCTCCTTATGTTTCTCTTAACGAGTCTTTTTACGTAGAAAGAATGGATGTGAAGGGACTTGGCTCACGTGTTAGTTTGATCCTAGGCATGACCAACTTATCCGGTCAGTTTGAGGGTCTACATGTTGTATACCTTGGAAAGGACTTGGACTGCTCCTCCTATTAGGAGCTGAGTTTCTGGGGTTCTTCCTCTTCAATTTATTTGTCACATTCTTCGGATCGAGACCCTTACTTGCTTAGATCAAGGGAGCATGCTTGGGAACCAACTGATCAAGGTGGTTTAGGGGTAGATGTAAGTAAATATATACGGTCGGGTTGGGATGGCCACAAGTCAGCTCTAAAGCGTGCTCAAGAACAAGCATCTCACGAAGTGTCATAGGGTAGGAAACGTCTTATTTCAAGGGTACATAGAGAAATTAAAGCCACTCCTGGTGGGCCTCCATGAAATTATGCTCACTCAACATTCAAGGCTTTGGAGGTAGGGCTAAAAAACTTTCCCTTTGTTGCATGGTGGAGATAGATCATTTGGATGTGCTAATGATCCAAGAATCAATGGGGGGATGTGATCCTCTTATTTTTTAATTGTTCAAAATATTTATTGGGTGGGAATTTGTTGGGCTTGATTCTATGGGTCTATCTAGTGGATTAATCATTGGTTTGTATTTAAACTGCATATTATTAAATTCGTTCTCCATTTGTTCAGGTATTATGATAAATATTATTAGTTTGGAATTGGACCATATCTTTTCGATCCTTAATTTGTATGGTCTGTATGATGAAAAGGAAGTGTTCTGGTCCAAGATTTTTGGGATGTAGGCTCTAAAGTCTGATTCTCTTATCATTGAAGATGACCTCAATATTACTATGAACGTATATGAAATCTAGGGGTTAAAGGCCCGAGAAGACAATTTTTCCCATTTCTTCATTGATCACTTTGAGAGGAAACATTAGGTGGACATGGAACCCGTGAAGATGAATCCCATGTGGAGGAATAATAGAAGTGGGAAGGAATCCATTGCAAAGCGGTTGGACCGCTTCATGATTCATCATCATATTGTTGAGTTTGTGGGGTTGTACAGATCGTGGGTCCGGTAAACACGAGTGTTGGATCATTTTCTTGTCTTCCTATAGTTAGGACACTTAGGAGTGTGTTTGATCTCCTCTTACAAGTTAAATTCCTCTTGAATATCATTGGAAGAGTTCCAAACACTATTCAAAAGAAAATAGAAACATTTTCAGAGAGCTGATAATTCTTCTCCTAGTATGAATTTTATAACAAACCTAAAGAGACTAAAGGGATTGGTTATTGTAAGGGATTGAGAGAGGCATAAGTCTTCAGGATATGCTCTCAATACCATAGAAGAGAAGTTGGAGATATTGTATGGTTCCTTTCAATCTACTAAGGGGGATCTGATTGTATTGGAAGAGTGTAGAATTCTTTAGTCTCACAGAGAATCTATTTTACTAGAACATGAACATGCACAATGTCTTAAAAGTCAAGCCCTCTAGATAGAGGTGACCAACCAAAAAACTAAGTTTTTCTAGAACTTTGCAAATCATAGGAGAAATACAAATTCAATCTAGGAGATTGAAGATTATCCAGGTAATTTGGTGTGTGGGTTTCAGAATTTGGCATCTTTGAGTGTAGAGCACTTCAATGGATTATTCGAAAAATTAAGATGGATGTTATCTAAAACAACTCACCTTATTTCCTCATCTTATCTCCGACGAGGAAAATGTTTATTTGTATAAGGAAGTCTCTCTTGAATAATTGAGGGGTATTCTATCATCCCTCGAAAAGGAAAAAATATCGGGGCCAGATGGCTGGATTGTTGAATTTTTCAAATATTTCTTTGAGATGTTGGGTAGTGACTTACTTCAGGTGGTTGAATAGGTGAGAACATTGGGTAAGCTCCTTTCCTGTATAAATGCCACCTGCATTTATCTCATTCCAAAGAAGGATCGCCATGTAACTTTTCATGATTTTAGGCCTATATCCCTCTATAATTTTCTTTATAAAATTATTGCAAAATTCATCATTGTTCTCCATGTTGGCTCCTAGTTTTGACACATTTTACACTATTAGTTACCATAGTTTGACTATCCTTACCTCGTCCATATACCTATTTATTTCCCCATCACCATATATTTTCATGTTTTTGAAGTCAAATGCTTTTAACAAGCTCTAAGAGGTTAATGTTGTGCATTTTATTGATTTATGATGTCTTTGATAGGTTAGATTGAATTTCTAGAACATATGTTACTAATGACGATTTCCTCAATTTTTTTCTTGTACCAACAGTTCACTTCTGGTAACTAAGTTTGGTTGTAAAACAACTACCCAGGTTTCAAAGATATAGATTCCAGCATGGTGTGTGTCCCTTTATTCATGCTCAAGTTGCACATGGAATCCTCTAGGAATGGTCAAGGGTTTTCTATAAAAAACGTTTCAAATTAGCAACAATTAACTTCCAACATGATTCCCACGATAATGAGGACGAATCTCAAAATTCTGGAACATGTGTTTTGTGAAGAAAGTCCTAATTTGGGTATCATTCAAGAGGATTCTTCAGAATATCAAGTATTTGAGAGATATGGGAAAATCTCTAATCTAGGTTTTTCAAGATTTGTTGTTGCGACCAGTTTCCAAAATGACTTGATTTTTAAAACCAAATGTTGTTTGTAGTTTTGGTTTGGGGAGTTGGATCCTATCCTCCTCCATTGATCCTTTGTATAAATATGAAATCAAGATTGTAAGAGAGATCATCATTATGCTATGTGGATTGATTGTCAGATCATTATTGTTTGGTTGTAATCACTTGTTGTGTGAGGCATTGAGTTGTTCTTTGAAATTATTCATTCTTATGATGTAATAAAGACGTCTCTGATGTAGATTTTTGGCTAGCCAATATAATCCTCTTACAGAGTATTTTGGAGGAGGAAGAGCCCCCTCTCTCTGGTTACCCTGCCTATTTTTATTGTTGTAGACTTATTTTTCATTTTGGTTTTGTAGATTAGTGTGAGTAGCTAGATCCATAGTTATTTCAATTTGTAGTTCTAACTGTTTCCATAGAATTAATTTTACAATTCTTCTCTCATTTCTTTTCAATTATTCATGCAATTTCTCTTTTCCTTTACTCACTCATGTTTATGCTTTGATTACTAGCGCAAGGAAAATGTGTGCACTCAAAGTTTTGATTTTTATTGCTAACCAACAATCTTTGCAATGTGAACACAATTATTAGAATCTCTTTGGAGGATCATATCAATCATCATTCATAAGTACAAGAACACTTAATGATTGAAGTGAAAGACTGTACTTCAATCCATCTATGAGATCTGACCCAAAAGACGGATAACTAGTGTTAGTTTGGTCTTTAATGCTTTTCTTTTATTTAGATATACTCATGGATAAGATAACAAGATCTATTTGAGTCATAGTTGCACAAAGATAAGTAATCTGGATGCAAAATAGTTGTATCACCATCAAAGATTTGTTACGCTTGACATATGAGTTTACATTCTTTATTTTGTATGTGTGAGTTAGTTTACATATTTCATTATTTACCTTTCCGAGCTTTTACATATTTCATTATTTACCTTTCCGAGCTATTCATTTCGGGACTAGGTTAGTGGTGTTTTGCAAATATTTTAACTCATGTTGGTCAACTGATTTTAAATTTAGTTTGAATGGTATTTATACCCTTGCATTTTATATTTATTTATATCAACTACAGTAGCTATAACTCATTAAGTTTGATAATTTAATAATCTCTCAAAGTGCATGAACACTTAGACCTCTAGTGAAATATTGCATTATAAGCCCTTAATGAAACCTCGAGCTAATGAACTAATTATTGTTTATAGATTTGATTTCTAGCCTTAAGTGTTTTTATCCTCTCACAAATTGAAGTCTTAAGTATTCATCGATTAAACAAGATCCCATAAGAAAGCATATGCATGCATAGACCACACATCTTGACATAGTATGCAGTTCCCTTGTTCAGCTTGATATAAATCTATGAATGCAAGATTAAGGTGTCTGAGATCTACTTCTGATTCCCTTGGATTGCTTTGTGATTTGGATTGATATCTTTAGCAATATGTCATTTGGTTTCATTGCATCTTGAAGTTTGTTTGGTCAGCATCAGTTTCTGACATATGATAGAATAGGTTGTGTTCATGCATGTCCTGTGCTTGCACCTCAAAGTATGTGAACTCTCGTATTCATGATTTAATGTCAGATATTTATACATATAAATAAACCCACATTTTTTGCATCGTTTTCGGGGAGGTGCTAAAGGGATTTGATCAGTTATAGTTTTTGTTGCACCAACATTTAAGACTCGGAAGAGGAGAAATGGTAAGACGCAAAGGCGCCCTCACCTCTGAATTTCTGCAAGGGTTCTAGCTCGCCGCATTCACTTTAGTGAGTTTCTCCAAGACCTTGTCATGTTGGTTCAATGTGTATTCTTTTAGTTTGATAAAGAGATAACTTGTGAGAATAATTTTTCATATTGGTTAAATTTGCTTCGAGTAGTGTGCTTGCATTTTCGTTGATTTCATTTATTTCCCTATTTTTAAGGTGTTTTAAGAGCCCCATGCATTAATCCATGTTGCGAGACAGGGATTACCAACCAACGAAAATAATTCAAGAATGTTCGAGAATGTAAGGAAGGATGTTACTCTAGGAACTCTCTCAAATCCTAGCAACAACTGGAAACATCTCTACGTCTCAGGAGGATCAAATTGATAGTATTCATAAGCATATATGCATCCTAGAATGTAATTGAACAACATACCAACAAGCCATGGAAAACATTGAGTGAGGAGGAGACATAAGAACCCGAGAATGAGTAATTTCTACCATACCTGTCATTAGATCCTCTATGCGTTCGTGAGACCAATCAACATATGGTAAAAGATCGTAATGGCATGACGAAGGAGAAGATACAAATCAATGTTGATAAACAAGTAAACCAAGGGAAACATGACTACATTGAACTTTGGTTCTAGAAAACCATTAGGCTAAGGTATCACTCTATCCTTCAGTATTTATTGACATCATCACAATCAAAGTAGATGTCCCTCATGTTTCGGTACTTATTAAAGTCTAATTTTCAAACTGGAATACAAGTACATTTGTAATCTTGTTACGCACATGGCTATACTGGAAATACTCCTATACTTGAGAAAATGATTTCTTGATCCAAGTAGAGTAGGACATTGTAATAAATAAATAATAGAATAATGAAGAGTACGACTTTCCATGCCTTCTGATGTCTAAGTCTTGCCATGTCTAGGTATTACCATGTTTAGGTCTTACCATGTATAGGAGTGTCTGGGAGAGAGAGGGAGACTGATAGGGGGTCGAGAGGGAGAGTGAGAGTGAGATAGAGAGAGGGGATAGATGTAGGAAGGAGAGAGGGGGGAGGGGCGAGTTAGGGAAAAATTAATGACTTATACGAAGACAAAGAGGGGAGGTAGAGAGTGAGTGTGTTAGAGTGTGGGAGGGAGAGAGGTAGAAAATGAGGGGAGGTAGAGAGTGAGTGTGTTAGAGCGTGGGAGGGAGAGAGAGGGATACATAGAGGGGGGATATAGAGTGTGGGAGGGGGAGACAAGGAGACATTGAGGGGGGATATAAAGTGTGTGTGAGAGAGTGTGGGAGGGAGAGAGAGGTAGACAAAGAGGGGAGGCAGAGAGTGAGTGTGTTAAAGTGTGGGAGGGAGAGAGAGGAATACATAGAGGGGGGATAGAAAGTGTGTGTGCAAGAGTGTGGGAGGGAGAGACAGGAAGACAAAGAGGGGAGGTAGAGAGTGAGTGTGTTAGAGTGTGGGAGGGAGAGAGAGGTAAACAAATAGGGGAGGTAGTGAGTGAGTTTGTTAGAGTGTGGGAGAGGGAGAGAGCAAGACAAAGAGCAGGGGTAGAGACAAAGTGTGAGAGGGAGGGAGAGGGAGACATAGAGGGGGGCAGAGAGAGGGATAGTGAGAGGAAGGGAAGCTGAGAGGGAGACATAGAAAGTGTTATTGGATAAATCGGTAGGTGCAGACACTAACTGATCTCCCTAGATCCACCTAGATCTAGAACAAAACACAGCAAAACATGACGCTTTCCTTAAGTTTTAAATATTGAATTTACTAACTAAAGAGGGATAGGTGACATACCGTTTAAACATCGCTTCCTCTCGCCATTGCCATCCTAGCTCCGTTCCAACACTCATACAATGATGATATTGCAAAAGAATGCAACCAACCAAAGTGATAGTAATAGCATAAACTCAATATAAACCTATGTATGTGATCAAGGAATCATACAATAAAACACAACAAGATTTATAGGAAAGAATTATATTACTGTATCATATTAAATGTGAAAGAGATATTACAACCGTGGCCTTGATGTCATAAGGTCTCTTCCAATTGTCCTTTGTTTCCCACACACTTCCACTCCAAGAATTCAAAGAGCATAGATCTGATAACATTCACAATCTATCTTGACAAAGTGGCTCATCTAGCCAAGCTAACAATATCCAAAGCTTAATCCACTCCAAACTAATCCCAAAATTCCTAAAGCTCCCAAGCTAACTTTCTCCATGAGAGCTCCTCTCCTTTTATAAGTTGAAGAGAATAAGGTGAGGAGGTTAGGATGATCCCACTAAATCATGAAAGTGAGTAAGATCCAAACCATTTAGAAGCCACCTCACCATGGAAGCTTCTCCTTCTAGAAGCATTGAGAAGATGCTCGTTTTTCCCACATATGAGCATTTTCGCACCCTGCCTATATAGCAACCTGCAAACACTTCACGACCTAGCTATGGTGCAACCTACGAAAATTAGGCATTTTCGCACCCTGCCTATATAGAAATCTGCGAACATCCTCTTTAATAGGGTTTTTACAAAGGAGAATGCAAATTCTTTTCTCAGGAAAAGTTCTTCTCCCTTCTTTCTTCAGGAACTCAGGCCACTGACCCCTCTGAAGGAAATATATAGGTTTACATCATTAACGGTCATAGGGATGATGAAAATAATCTGTAATGGAAATCCCCCCAAAGTATGAAGTTATAACAGAGTGGTAGCTGAAATACTTTGTCGAGTGTGTGTAGGGAACAAGGAACAGTCCATCGGAAACCTTCCAACAAACAAGTAAATATAGTACAATAATATATCATCACTGAGGTAGGCATTCCCATACTCATAATACAAATGAATTAGAGCATAAATGACAACATGTGAAGATCCATGTCAAGTAAGACATGTCATGGCCACCAAACATACAATGTGGATCCATGCCAATATGACTCAAATCTGAACATAGCCACCAAAAATACACTGTGAATCTATGTGTTAAAGACTCAAATTTGAACATAGCCACGAGACATACAATGTGGATCTATGCAACAATACAAACTGAAAATACTCCAACGCAACCTGAATCTGTCAGAAAAGATCCAAGGTCTTCATCTCCACCACTCTATAGTACGAATCTAACCATGCGAATACATGTGTCGAAGTCGAACATGGTAGAAACCACTTGATTTCCAATCATTAGTGTATACCGTTAACAAGTGTGAGGGAAATCACCATTAATGTCAATGACTCCCAAGGTACACTAGTACAATCCAACGAATGTCAATTAATGAGCTGAAGTCAAACACCCAACAAAATCTCCCGATCAGGGGTCAATAATGAAAACCCACTGTCGAAAGTGAGGAAACCTTCCACTGAGGCATGCAAGTTCCAAGGTAACAATTAGTTTCTAAGTCTAATTCCTGGATAATGAGTTGAAGTGGACAGGAAAAAGACTCGTCACAGGAGGGCCTTAATGTATCCCACATCAATGACATGAAACGGGTAAAAAGATTTGATGTATATCAGAGTAACCAGTAACTCAGGACTGACTCAGGGATGGTCGACACAATAGAAGGATTAAGGACTGCATAAATGGCTGATGCAACATAAGGCTTTCCGGGTTGAACTTCTCTTTGAACATATTGACGAAATGACAACTGTCTTGGAAACACTGACTCAACAACAGGGATCACATACCGATTTGTAATCTTATAAAGGAGTATGATCAAGAGACAAGTGGATTTTCCAACCTAGACACAAGGCAAGTGAAAGGGTGTCATGTTCAAAAGAGACTCGTCCATGTAATACAGGTTTAGACACATTTCTTTCTCAAATTTCCCCCCACCATTTCTAGTGAGTACCTCTTTATTTTTACACAATCTTGAGGAGGATAACATATGCTTGAAATGTAAGCTCATCCTTCAGATGAGTCCCTCAAAGTATGTTTAACGAATCCTAGGAAGGAGTGGTTCGGTCCCACATGGGCCTTTCAATGTTTGTTTTATGAGTCCAAAGAAAGAAAACTCAGGGGTTTTTCATGTTTAGAGAGTTTGAAAAACACTTAAAGAGAACTCTCCCAGTTCCTTTTTCACAAATTAGTTCAATGAGACCAAAAAATTGATAAACTATCTCTCACCGAACGTTTTCTTCAAATACTTTTACGAGCGTGAAAAGAACAAGATTGCTCGACAATCTTTTCATGTTTAGAGAGTCTAAAAAGAGATTAAAGGAAACTCCAAGGGGTTCCTTTTTCATATAACCTTTACGAGTCCAAAAAAATGATAAAAGTATACTCAGTTACATTCTCATTGATTTAGGAGCACGAGAAAGAACAAAGACTAAGATCGGTAACTTATTCTCATGTATTTACGAGCATGAGAAAGAACAAAGACTAAGCTCGGGATTGTTTTCGTTATTATGCAAGATTTAAAACAAAACAAAACTATGCTTGGACCTGGTTTCATTTTTACACAAGCTTGAACTAGAGGAAACTATGCTTGAGGTAAGTGGTTTCATTTTTACAGAAGCTTGAACCATAAAAAACTATGCTTGGACTTCCCAACGCATAACACAGGTATGGTTGGTACTTAGCCCCCAGCTTAAGAAACTAGCGGCTCTAAATTTAGCATGAAGTCAAGAGGCTGAAAGCATTTCCCCCCAAGCTTCATTTCATCCAACTGCAAAGGAGAATGAAAGGGAGCTTCCAATACTAGACGAAGGACTTGACTCAAAAAGAGAGGGGTGAGTTGTGTCATTTTTTAACGAGCTTGACACAGGATAAGAACAATGCTTGAGAATACAGGTTCAATCCCTAGACCTTTGTGTCATTTTTTAATGAGCTTGACACATAAACAATAACTATGCTCGTAACCTCTGTTTCATTTTTTAACGAGGTTGCCACAGATACGAAAAAAAATATCCTCGTAATGGTTTTCATTTTTTAATGAGCTTGAAATCAGAAAACAATGCTCAAGGCTAGTTTCATTTTTAAATGAGCTTGAAATCATAAAATCATGCTCAAAGACCTATGTTTCATTTTTTAATGAGGTTTCCTTAGATACGCAAAAAATATCCTTAGAATCTCTCTTCTTGATCATGGATTCCAAGAGGAAAATGCTCTGGAATGATACCATGTCAAGGGACAAAAATCGGTCATGGCTTCTAAGAGGTCTTCACTGGAAGGGAGAAACACACTCTGGAAGGACACCTTGTCAAGGGTTGCGACAAGAGTAAAGAGATCAGGCTCTAACAACCCTATCGAAGAGATCACCATGTCAACTATTGGATCTAAGTCATTAGAAGTTGAAGCCATGGGTGATAACGCCACATAATTGACCTGTGGCGGGGGCGATACCATCTGCATATAAGAACCATTCAGGGAGGCAATCCAGGCGGAGTCAACGAATGAAAGTTGATCAACAGTCATAACTTGTCCATCGTGAGGAAAATATATCACATGAAAAAGAGTAGACACAATAGATTTCATGGCATAGACATAATCTCTCCCAAGGATCAAAGCGAAATCCAAGGGGTCTTGGACTACCATGACATCAATAAAGACAGTTTTCCCTCCCAAATTTATAGGAAACTGAGGAAGGGTCCGTAAAGGTTGATTGGTTCTTCTGTTAAAAGATAACAGATTCTGCGTAACCGACACAAGTTGAGGAAAACCCAAAGCTTGCCAAGCAAAAGAGGACAAAATACTAATGGAAGCACCTTCATCTATCAGTGTCTGAGGAACGTCTCAACCACAAACCTGTACTGTAATATGGAAAGGAATGTGAGAGGGAAGACAAGGTCCAGTTAGCACACCCTAATCAAAATGGATGGCCTCATTACTTGGAGGGGGTTCCACGGGAGAAGGGGGAATAGCCCCTGGCATTGTAGATTCTGTATCAACGAGAAAAACATGGGCATTATCGGGTTTACTCTCTAGTGGGAGAGTAGGATCGACCGATGACAAGATCAGGTCGACCACTTGGGTTGCATTCTCCAAGGGGAGAATGGGGTTGACAAGGGGAAACAGATTGACCACTTGGGTGACACTCTCTAACGAGAGAGTGGGATCGACCGAGGATGGGATCAGTTCGACTGCTTTAGTTTCACTCTCTGAGGGGAGAGAGGGATTGACCGAGGATGGTATCAGATCAACCACTTTGTCAACTGGTTCAATTAAGGACATGACCAGATTGATGACATGATCAACCGGATTGACCAGTGAAGGGACCAGAGTGATCATTCCATCAACTATAGGGGGGTCAAGATTAATCTTGCAATAAGCGGTTGGAAGTTGAGGCTATGAAACATGCATGTCTTCCAGGAATTTCGAGACTTCTTCCATATGAGGGAAAAGGTGAGTTAGATGACCCCCTTTGCATAACATACATGGGAACTTGACTCTACTTTTCTTCTTCTCAATGGTATCATGACTAGTTGATGGGAGGTCATCAACATGTTGTTCAGAGGCTGACGACATGGGTTGGTTAGGGTGTGTAGACCATACTTCTATAACCTTGCATAGACCAGGGAAATCCTTAAGAAGATGGCTACCCTTACAAAGCCTGCAAGGATACTTGGGCTTACGAGTTGTTTGGGTGATCTTGACATCATCAACACTCCCAACACGATTAACAGTAACTAGTTGTTTTCCAACATGTTTGACAGTGGTTGGAGGTTTTGACCCTTGTTTATCTTTCTTCTTCTTAACCTTTCTTTTCTTCTTCTTCTTATTCACCGGGTTACTAGCTTTAGAACTTTCACTCGACGAAGAAGATGAAATGGAAGGTGACCTTGCAAGCAAAGAAGGCAAAGAAGACCTCATTGGTGAAGAAGGTGAAGGATAAACCTGAGGTTGATGCTCTTGGGGAGAAGTGCTTGTGACTGAAGCACTAACTGCATTCAGGATTACCTGAGTGGAAACAACCATACCGATAATCCAAATGTGAGACCTAAAAGGCTCAAAGTAACAATATGAGGAGGAACAATGTTTCTGTAAGAAGGAAATAAAAAAGGTTCCCCTGGAAAAGGAGTTCCTTCATCGGTCATTTCGGGAACTGACGCCATAAAAATAAAGATCCAATCTAGAGTCCACTAGGGAAAAAAAACAACACACGTTAAACATCTAGTAAGCAAACAAGCAAAAAAAAACCTTCTCACAATGAGCACACTAGTTGGTGGTGAAATCCAACGTCGCGGGAACAAAGTAAGAAAGGGATGAGATAGAGCGGGTGGAAAAGTTACGTTGATGACCTGCTTAACAGACTTATGCCTTAGTGCAAGCTCCCACACATAATCGTGGGTATACCCTCCAAGGAGCCTGAGTGAGTTTTTCCAACGCCGATTCTAGGTACTATGAAGACTTGCCCCTCCAAAGTCACATCATGTAAAGAACCTACAGAGATAGGCTACTAAGGTTACCAATTACTATAGTGATGCCTAGGGAAATAGTCGACATTTCGATCCACGCGCAAGGTGATCCGGATTATTTTCGGCACGAAATGAGAGCGAAGACATAATAAAGAAATGCACAGAGATATTGCAGATATTCAATAATATAATAGAAATGTATCAGAGATGCAACCATAAACACAGATATACATTAATACACGATTTCTATTAATCAGAGAAATATACAGAGACTGCAAAAATATAGAGTGAAAGACTCACTAGAATGGTGGCAACTTATCTCTGAGAAGAGATGTGACGGCTACTTGCATTCGCAAGAAGATCATTACAATGAGGCTCTGAAGGCCCTTTTAAAATAAATGGGAATGCCAAAATTCCTAGACATCCAAAAACCTAACCCTAGGAGATGAAGTGCCAAAAGTCATGTGGGCCTCGTTTGGGTAAGTGAGTACATCAACTTCCCGGGGTCGTAACTTTTGCATACGATCTCTGTTTTAGGTGTGTGATAGCTCATTGGAAAGGTATTGTCGAGGAGATTCATTTTGGGGGCTCAATCATGCCTTTAGATATCATTGAGAACCTCAATATTGAAAAACATTCATTTGGACCCTCAAAATGGCCCCGGAAGTTAAAACCTGCTCAAAATAGTAAATTGCCAAAATGGCCAAAAAACTGTTTTGAGCCATTTGGAAAAGGTGGGTGGCCACTGATATCCAACTGGATCACAAGGGCAGGGTATCTAGCCTGAAATCAACTTGAAAGGCTTCCACTCATCATTGTGAGTATGCCTTCAAATGACCCCCATAATACGTGCAATCTCTACACCAAGACCAACAAAGCAGGGTGAGTAACTCTGCCAGTCTCAATGCAACCTCGTGATTGACCCTTGTGCGAGAAGGGCTTCCCAGGACAAAATGTAGTTAGTGGATTTAACTCTCCCTATCACAATATACTATGTTTGTTTGCAGCTTTGGAAAGTTATCTTTCACACCTATTCCAAAGCCCTACGACTAATCTAATGTAGGTTTTATACCAAAAAATATAAAAATTTCTAATCAATTTTTATAAGCGCTTTATTTTATGGTTGTTATTACTCAAGAGGAAAATGGCGTGGACAATATGGTGTTTTGACCGACTCGAAATTTATGCAAAAAGATGAAGATGCAATATTTTCATTTCATTGAAAGCTATGCTACGAGAAGGAGAAAACATTTATCATTCCCAGATGCACAACGTCCCAAAATTTATTAAACTCATCAATATAAAGATTCTCAAGAAATGAGAAAAAGAGACTGTACACCAATGCACGATTCATGGCCCCCCCATGCCAAGAATCATGCAATTTCGCTACTTCAAATGCAATGATGCCCCAATCTAATATAAATCAAGAAATTAAATCTTTTTGTTTCAAAAATTTCACTAAAAGCAATAATGAACTTTCTTAAAACAAAGAAACCCAAACTAAAAGTTTTCTTTTAAAGC
>JZKD02S0742310.1:173730-200778 GCA_000966675.3 Picea glauca
TCAAGGAATCATACAATAAAACACAACAAGATTTATAGGAAAGAATTATATTACTGTATCATATTAAATGTGAAAGAGAGATTACAACCGTGGCCTTGATGTCGTAAGGTCCCTTTCAACTGTCCTTTGTTTCCCACACACTTCCACTCCAAGAATTCTGAGAGCATAGATCTAATAATATTCACAATCTATCTTGACAAAGTGGTTCATCTAGCCAAGCTAACAATCTCCAAAGCTCAATCCAATCCAAGCTAATCCCAAAAGCCCCAAAGCTCCCAAGCTAACTTTCTCCATGAGAGCTCCTCTCCTTTTATAAGTTGAAGAGGATAAAGTGAGGAGGTTAGGATGATCCCACTAAATCATGAAAGTGAGTAAGATCCAAACCATTCAGATGCCACCTCACCATGGAAGCTTCTCCTTCTAGAAGCATCGAGAAGATGCTCGTTTTCCCACGTATGAGAATTTTCGCACCCTGCCTATATAGCTACCTGCGAACACTTCGCAACCTAGCTATGGTGTAGCTTGCGAAAATTAGGCATTATCACACCCTTCCTATATAGCAACATGCAGACATCCTCTAATAGGGTTTTTACAAAGGAAAATGCAACTTATTTTCTCAGGAAAAGTTCTTCTCCTTTCTTTCTTCAGGAATTCAGGCCACTGACCCCTCTGAAGGAAACATATAGGTTTACATCATTAATGGTCATAGGGATGATGAAAATAATGTGTAACAGAAAGGGGGGTAGAGAGACAATGAGAGGAAGAGGGGGATACAGAGGGAGATAAAGAGGGGGGATAAAGAGAGAAAGAGGGAAGAGAGGGTGAGACTGAGACTAACAATGAGGATATAAATAAAGGGTGGGAGAGAGGTGGAAGAGAGAGGGGAGGGAGGGACAAAGGGGAAGAGAATGGAATAGTGCGGGGGGGCGACGGGCATAGGGAGGGAGTGGGTGTGAGAGTTTGAGGCATGTCAATAAAATGTCTAGGTCTACGTCTTTCCATGCCTTGCGATGTATAAGTCTTACCATGCCTAGGTCTTACCATGTATAGGAGTGTGAGGGAGAGAGAGGGAGACACACAAGGGGGGGAGAGAGGGAGAGGGAGAGGGAAATAGAAAGGGGGGGGAGATGTAGATGTAGGAGAGAGAGAGAGAGAGAGAGAGAGAGAGAGAGAGAGAGATGACTTTTAGGAGCGTGTGCACGTTCCTAGAGCGTATGCACACTCATAAGAACATGCACATGTTCTTTTGAATTCAAGTTTTTTTTGGGCATGATTGATAAGGTGCATGCTGATTTGGTTGGATCGGATTTAGGTTCGGGATGACAAACCTAGTGGTGTAGTCTGCAAATTGATAAAAACCTTCATTTTTGTGAATATCCCTCTATATCTTTGTCTTTAACATTATTTTTCTACAGGCTAAACAATTCAGTTGTTAACTAAACTATAGACATAGACAGAGTTGATTATGCATATTTCAAATATATAATTTTTTTTAATTAATATTGTTTACTATTTTTAATGTATTTTTGTCTTCACATATATCAAAATCTTGGAATACATATAACTTTTTATCGGCTTAACCATTTCTCAAATGAGTTATATGCGGACATGCGACACTAGAGGGCACTAGAGGAGACTGATACCTACAATCTAAGCCTACAAGAACAAAAGACGTAATTTCATGCATATGTTGACTTTGATAATTTAAAAAATATATAAAATTAATATTAAAAATTTCCAAAAAATACATGGCACAAGAAAAATGGGTTCCATTGTTTAAGGTACTCAACACATGCACTAACAAAAATATATACCTTATATTTTGTTGGAAAAATAAGATACCACTATTAGAAATACAATGTCTATGAATAAAAGTTGTATATTTCGAAAGCTAATTCAATTTCCTATGTTTCATCTTCTTATATCATATTCAAATTCATGGTAAAACTACATTAAATAATCCCTCCAAATTAACAAATTGATATTTTTCCAAATTTAATTAATCAAAGTCTGAAATTACTATAATATTAAACTATATAAATATGTATTTTTATTTAAATAATTGTTGTTATTATTAAAGCAAAAACTTTTATTATATATTATAATTCATTTATAAATAAATCTTTCACTATTTTTTTTTCGAACTTCTCATAAAACACAGAACTGCTAATTCCACTTGTTTGTATAAATGTATTGCTTATATTTATATTTATAAGTATATCACTTTTATATCTAGATGTGTGTATTTCCATAAACGTAACATATAACTATACGCAATGATGATATGAAAAGATTTTTGCCAAGATGATTGATTGCCATCCTCATAATCCTCTATTTTAAATATCGCTAGCTCTTCTAAAATACTGACAGATGTAAGGAAGTGGAGGCAATTATCAGAATATCAGTAGCTCTTTTAGAACACTGACAGATGTAAGCAAGGGAGGCAATTATCAGAATATCAGTAGCTCTTCTAAAATACTGACAGATGTAAGGAAGTGGAGGCAATTATCAGTGTCGCTGCATAACAAGGTACAGAAGTAGATACCAATTTCATGGAAATGTTCAATGGAAACGAAGCAAAATAGAAAGGCAAGACGAACATGCTTACCCTACCTGACAATCCATGCATAAAACCTACGTACCCTACGTGACCCTACCTATCCAGGCATAAACATACTTACCCTATTTGACTCTACCTGACAATCCATGCATAAAACATACTTACCCTACCTGACAGTCCATGCATTTATGCATCCAGAAAACATGGGACATAAATAATTTATGGGGTTCCTTTTTTACTGCTTCATATAACTGAGACTACCTGAACTGAATAAGTTCATATTGGTATAAATGAATTTCTACTATATACTCCTAAATACTAGATATTCTAAGAATATTTAAGAGTATTTAGAATTTTTGGGATTTAAGAGAATAGAAATTGTTTAATTGTTTTAGGTTTTGATTTTTTTAGTTGGAATTTGGTGACTTAAATCTACACTAAATCACAATTTTTTGTTATTTAAATTTTATTTATGAATTTAGAAATGGATTCAGCATGATAAAAAACCTTGGATCATTTTGATTATACATAATTAACCACTCAAATCTGCAGATCCAACACATTTTCCTAGATTTCAGGCAAAATCAAATAAAAAATATTGCGGAACAGTTAGACTACTAAGCCCACCTCTACAAGAAATCACAATTTTCTGAATTCAAATCTGATCAACACATTCTGAGAAAATTTCAGACAAAAATCTAACAAAAAATATTGCCCGAGACAATAGTTATTACTAATTACTATCAACCAATACAGACTGATTTATTACTTACTTACCCTATCTGACCCTACCTGACCTCAGTCCATGCATGGGACAGAAAGAATTTATGGGGTTCCTTTTTTACCGTTTCATATAACTGAGACTATTTGAATTGAATAAATTGATTTGAATGGTATAAGAATGAGAATAGAATATTTTTAGAATATTTGGGATTTAGGAAAATATATGAAAAATTGATTCTGGAGTATGATTTAAAACTGTTTTTGTTTGGTTAAAAGTTTGTTTTTTTTGGATATAAGGAAATAATAATAAATAATAATAATCTATTTTTAAGGTCATGGTTAAGTCAGCACATCAAATTGGTGTATGAGACCCCTTTGTTTGTGGAACAAGGGACCCCCTCTGCCCAGCAATTTGACTGGTAAAGTCTACGAAGGTATACATACCCTACCCCTCTCTGGATTTGAACCTGTGATCTCTTAAGTACCCAAGATCCAGAAGCATCAGATCTGATTGAAAATCTGTCCCCTTATAAACCACCAGCAAATTATTCCAAATGGCTTGATTTTTCTTGAATAACGATAATGAATTAACCTACATTAACTGAAAGCAACCAATAATAACTATCTCCACTATTAATTGACAACTGAAATATGATAAGTTTTTAGTATGTAATAAAAATATCTAAAATTTAAATATTTTAATTAAAAACATAATGACAAATTCACAACATTATGTGCGTAGCCGTTCAACTTTTGCCTCCCTTGCATTGTACAACGACATCGTCATTATCGTCCTCCTCAGAGCGGTGGAAATCTAATTGGATTCCAGATGATGGAGGTCGTCAGCGCTGACATAAGTCATGTTGTCTCAATCTTCCTTTTGCTCATGAACATGCCTTCATTGTTCCAAAAAAATTGGCCGGGACGATTATTTGGATAAGTTGTACATGTCTCTATTGTTGAAAAAAATATAAATGACCGGCATCATTCTTCCTGCCTGGCCGGTTTGTTTGCTTGATACTTCTGGTTCACAGGGCTATCGCACTCCAACTTAGTCAAATCCTATACTACTACTAGTTTACTTGTCATTTCATGTCAATATCCTTTATGTCTAGTTTACTTGTCACTTCAAGTAATATCCTTTATGTTGAGCTGATCCATAATCCCTAGGATTATGGATAGGTAGAATACCTTTCAAGGCCTCTTGTGAAATCCCTCTTGCCTTTGACCTTTGATTGTCACCCTCACCATCGCCCTATCATGTGGATCCCCAGGATTATGGATAAGTCGAATACCTTTCAAGGCCTTTTGTGAAATCCCTCTTGTCTTTGAGCTTTGATTGTTCCCTCACCATCGCCCTATCATGTGGATCCCCTTTTTCTTGCTACCTTTTCCTTAGTTAAAACCCATGCTAACCTTTCCTTTGTTAAAACCTATCCTATTCACGGTTTACTTGTCACACCATGTCATTTTATGTCAATATGCCTTTGCATTGATATTGAGTCAAAATCATAGGATTATGGGTAGAGAATATCTCTAAAGTTTATTTGTGAACTCCCTCTTTCTTCTAACCATTCATTGTTGTCTCACTTAACACCTTATCATATGTATTTTTTTTTCATGTTCTCCTCCTTTACCAATGAGGTCACTTAAGTAGTTTTTACTTGTTATTTTACTAGTTTACGAGTAAAGGTATTATTAACAATTTCTCTTACCATTCTTATAATATAATGATATTTACTTTGTCTCTACTTCTTTTGGGTTAGAGTCATTTTTCTATTACATCTTGGTTTAGTAATAATTTAGAGTAGTTATTGTAATGATGATCCAAATTCAATTCTTTATAGAATCAATTCATTCATGGTATTTGTTATTGACGCTATGTTGTAGTGGTGTTGCTTGTTATTGGCATTATGTTATAGTGGTGTATCTTTATTTTGATTAATAACCTAGTTATGAATTGTATTAGCTTATAAAACAATCTCTCTTCAATTATAAATAATAAAGGAGGGCCCATATTTTTCAAGAATCACATAATACACATAACACATATATGTATGTATGCATGCATATGTCTTATGTATGTATGCATGCAGATGTTAACTTTCTGGGCAGAGGCACAGGGTTTTAATCTGAGAGAAGGCGTCGTAGGAGACTCCATACTCGATGAGTCTTTCGTCTTTCCTTGCAAGCGTAGGAGAAAAGAAATCGACACTTCATCGAAATCCAACAAAGTCAAGGCTGGTAGCACTGTGCGGGTTATTTATCTGTTCATTCGCTTATTGGTGTGCATATTTTATTTTGAATCAAGTCTTTATGTTGTTAGGAATGATATACATGCTTTATTTCCCTCTCAAATATTTTTTTTAAATGCTATTCAGAGATGAAATATAACATGAAGTCTACATTCATAGAACTGTAGGTCTGATTATTGTGTCCTAATATGGCATTTGTTTCTCTATTGAAAATAACGTATTAAAAACAGAAGAGAAATGAACGCGACTGCTCAGATTTGTGAGTTTAATTAAATAATAGTAGCCAACGTCCAAAAAAAATGACCCGATATTTATCTCTCTGCGAGAAAGTCCAGTTCCTGGCGGCCTCTCGTTCAGCGACTTCAGGCTCTTCATCTATGCTGAAATCCCTACTCGGTAAATTTACTCTAGATCTCTGCGTTGGGTGCCTGATATATATGTGAAATATATTATATCTAAATATAATTTGTGCATGGGCATGTGAATGGGATCTTCGCCTCTGCTTGAATGGATAATTGAAGTTGGGGTTTGGCCAACAAATACGAGGGGATTGCGTCCTATTCGATTCCACTATGTACTTTCCTGTTACTCTTCCAGTTCCAGCAAGCTGTACCCTGTGAACATTTCAATGGAAATCATTTCAAGTAATGAGTTTTAACGATCACAGAGAACCTTAAGGTAAACCTCTTAAAACAATAAAAATCCTCTTAAAAGTTAAAACAATGAATTTACATACGAATTTAAGTGCAATATTAATGGAAATGTGGTTCTTTCTATTCGGTCGAATTTTATGAATGAATTTTGCTGATTTTGTTTGTCATTCCTTGAAATTCGGTCAATTTCTAACTTTATGGTGGGAAGTAGCCGAACATGGTGACTTAGGCCAACACATAACAGCGGTGATGAACCAAATGATTGCAGAAGTTGGGAACCAGCCTCATCCTTCCCATATTCAAAGGAGGGAAAAAAATAACTTTCTAAGTAACTTAGAATGATAGGTTTAGGTTATAAATTAATATTAATTAATATATGATTAAGTTATAAACTCGTATAAATTTATTTATATTAAAACTTAATTTATGTATATAATTTTATATATAAAGTTAAAATGTATTGTTTTATTATTTATAGAGGTTGTATTAGTAAAATTATTAAGTTAAAAAAATATATTTATTCAAGTTATATATATACAAGAAGTTAGTTTTCAGAACTTAATTTTACTCACAATTCCCAAGCTGATAAGCTGTCAAAAGAGGCACTTTCTCTACAGGAAGGAACTCTCCTGGAGCAGGAATTCAAAGACAAAGTGCTGATCTCAGAATCCTTGAAGACTATCTTTTAAATTTCTGTTGATTCTGGTTGGTCTGGGACACAGGGTGTTATAGCCTGGGTTAGTCTTATGTAATTTCTGTAGTCTGTTTTTACAGTTTGAAGGTCTTTTTGGGTTGTAAAGGGTGGTCCTACACCCTGTGATCAGTTTTATTTTTATTTGATATTGGATGACTGTAATCATGTGTAATATCCCCAATGGAGCTAGGCTAGGATATTATGTTCTATGTGATGTTCTTAATGAATAATTTTGTCGAATAGTTTGCATTAATAATCTAACGACTGTTGTAGCAGCTACAACACAACAACACACACACAATACTCGAGCAAAACCTGGAAATGGTGTCTCAATCTCTTCAATAACTGCTGCCACTGTCCCAAGCATTCTCCAGACTGATCGCTGGCCTCCTACTGCTGTAATAGCTTCCCACGATTTAGCTCCAAGATCCCACGACTCTCTTCCTTATCTTCTTGGTCTGCAAATGACCCACATGACCTCCTTTACACTTTGTGGCTCTGTCAAAAGGGACGGTTGGATCTTCCAAACCCCTATTGCTTCCACTTAATGGGCTCGCACCCCCCTTGACCACATGGATCCTCAAATGGGCTCGCGACCCTGCTAAGGTGCCTCCACGGTACCTTACACCCCTCAATCCAACAAGTGAGAAGGGTTTCGACCTACCACCAACAATTCTCCTAAGCACATGGCCTCCACGATAATCCCTCAAGGCTGCTACAAATATCCACGACCAGAAAAAGGATAAATCGGTCCTCCTAGTAAGATCATGAACTTCCATACATTGTTACACCAATAACCTAAGTTGCACTTGCGAGATAATTAACTGTAATGGAGTTGAAGTGCAGTGTCAGGGTACAGTTCCAACTGTTTCTGTTGATAATACAGCTGGTTGTCATCTATACTTAAGCCGGAGTTTAATGGGAGCATCTATAACAACAACCAAGTTAGGTGAAGTTAATGTGCTAGTCCCGGATGCAATAGATAATTCTGAGATGGTATATACCTCTATGCTATTTATCACTCTAGACTTCAGTCGCTGCAAAGTTAGGGCAATCATTCTTCTGTGACTAAAACTCTTTCTCACTGTATCAGTTAGATCATAAAAAAATATTCAGTACTCTTAGTTCCTTTCTTATTTCATTTATATATTTATATTTGTTTATATAATCCAATAATAGTGTGTTTGGTACACCTGGTGGTAATTTTTTTTTTTTTTTTTTCATTGTCCATTCGTATTTCTTTTATTTATTTATTATTTTATTTTTTTTAATGTTTCTATGTTTTGTGTGCAGTTAAGCGTGGCTGGAGTTTCTCTCAAAAGAATGTACAAATAAAAACTACCCCTTATTTAGGCCCTCGGTTCCAGATTTGAGCCAGGGCTCTGATACCAGATGTAAAGACCGGATTTGAATTAACGTTTAAATTTCTACCAAATTACTGTAATTTCTGTAATTTCTATAAGCTTTACAAAGAAGTAAACTTTTCAAAATTTTCAAATTATCTCAACACTTACGCTAACACTTACACAAGTAGAATTTGGCAATAAGTAATAAATCTAAGTAAATAATCCATGAATTTGAATTTACATACCTCACTCTGATGCTATCCGTAGCTTGCTCCCTTCGCTTGCTTCCTTAGGACACCACCCCAAAACCAATTTCCCTGCCGACTAGTAGCGCCTAGCCCTAGGATATCAATGGATATCCTAGCCCTCCGAGCCCAAAACCTCCGTAGCCCCCCGGTGCACTGTAAATTCCACTGTAAATTCACTCTGTCCAATACTGTCCAATACTCCAAGCTCTCCCCCAAAATCCTTTCTCCCCTCTCGTGAATGAATAATTCCCATAATCCTTCTCCACTTCCCTTATTCCTCCTTCACCACCCTTCGTACATTAACTTCCCCCACCAAATACCTTATCCCTTTCTTAAATGCTTTATCCATTCATTCATTACTTATCCTTACGTATTGGTTACGTTATCCCTTGTGGGATACGTAACCCCATTTAAACATTAAATTTTATTATCCACCCCTTATTAATACTTTATTAATTAGTTAATTAATTAATAATCAMATTAATCATTAACCATATTGATTTAAGAGTTAATTATACTTAAATTAAGCATAGTCAAGAATAACTAATTAATAACCAATAATTAGTTAAGGTTATTTAATAAATAATTATAGTTTAACTAATTTTTAGGATTATTTATTAAATTAATCATCTTAATAATTAAGGGTCATTACAGGTGTATCTTTATTTTGATTAATAACCTAGTTATGAATTGTATTAGCTTATAAAACAATCTCTCTTCAATTATAAATAATAAAGGAGGGCCCATTTTTTTCAAGAATCACATAATACACATAGCACATATATGTATGTATGCATGCATATGTCTGTGTGTATCTCAAGGAACACCTTGCAAGGAAATCTTGGACACTTGCTTACATTCATGGATAGTAATCAGTGCAATCTCTTTGGTGTTAATTATGGAGCTTAATCTAGTAAGGACATCGAATGAGGTATGCAATAAAAATGATCAACTTTGAGAATTGACCTTAAAACCTTCTACATGAAATTTAAAACTGAATTGCTCGACCTAATCTACTAAAATTATATATATATATATATATAATTGAAGAAGGAGATAATTATTCATATTTCATATTAACATAACTATTAAATGATATTTCAAATTTAGCAAATCATTCATTTCCAATTAACTTTTGACATATGTCATACTTACTTAACATCTCACAACAATAGAGTTAAAGTAATATCTACCCAATTTTTCAAAATTTATCAAAAATTCATCAAATTCTTTACATTTTCAAAATGAATAATTTTATCATTAAAATAACTTCTTGGTATTGTTTGAGCTTGTAGTGATAGCAAGTGAACATTGATTAGTCACATTAATTTGTATACTCTATAGAACTATAAGTTGTATGTCATTATGTGAATTAGTTCTTGTGATTTTGGTAGTTGGAAGGTTTGTTCTCGATAGAGTGTTAAAGACATGACATTTGATGATTTTTGGTGTTCTTGTGTTTATGTCTTTGTTAAATAAAATTTTATTTTTCATTTTTATTAATTTAATTTAATTATATATATATTACATGGTTCTCTGCAGTGGAAACATAAAAGTGTGGTTAAATCCAGAGGAGGCGACGTCACTTTCATGGTGGGAAAAGGCATTGCAATAAATCATATTCCATAACTAGAGGGGCACATGCTGATAGGTAAGTTTTGAGGCTGATGTTTTTCTATTAGCTCCATTTCTAGATGGATGGACATTTTTTGGAGGGTTCGTCTCAACTATGTCCCTGTAATTCATGGTTTGTTTCACTTGTGGTTGGGATTTCTTTTCAATAATAAGGCAGATTCTTCGATGATTATTGCCAAAAGGGAGTATTATGATCAACATTTTCTTTGTGCCAAATTTTGGCATCCCATGTTCAATGCAAAGGAAGATGTATTGACTAGTCTCTCGACATGGGTAAAACTGTCAAATCCACTGCTACAATTATGGAATGATGAGGGGTTGCAGGCTATAGAAGAAACATTGGGCTCATTATTACTTTAGATAAAAGTTAGAAATCTAATTTAAAATGTTTTGTGGCATAAGTTTTGGTTTATTTGGACCTGAGGCAGGGTTTATATGAATACTTGGACCTGGTGTGTGGTGACAAGACCTTCACGCAAATCTTGGATTACCTCAATGTTCCTTTTTGTTGCTCTCGATGTCACAAAGTCAACCACATAACGACATATTGTGATTTAGCATTTCAAAAATGATATCGTGGAAACTCGGATTCAAAAGTGAAGAAGTCTTTGGACAATGTGGAAGCTAGGTAGGGTGGTCCACTCCATGAGAACATCATGAATACATAACATAATTCAATATATCCATAATAAACAATATTTTATTTACTATCCATTTTACATATTTACCTCACATCATATGAGATACAATACATGTATATAAATACAGGTAGGGAATGATAAGTCATGTCCTTGGCAAAGGTCACGACTTATCATAGACTTCTCATTTACATTATAATGCCTATTTACATAATAACAAACCTATAACATATTATTAGATGATAAGAAATGTAATATAATTCAAGTATATTACAACTCTTCCCCCCTTAGAAATGATTTTTCCTCAAAGCATAGGAATGAGAAACTCTTATGATAGAATGACATTCTTTTGTAACTGCTATCGATTAGATAAAGTTGAGGACATGAGGAAATATGACAATCGAAGCCTTGAACAATTCTAGCACATAAAAAAAGAATCAATCCATCCAAGGTATATTTTTTTTGGAACTCTCTGATGATAAGAGTCTAGATACATTCTTCTTTTTTGTTGACTTTGGGGCACATATATCTTTGGATACCTAAGAATTTTAACCTTCTTAATGTTTGGTTTAGTCTTGTCTTGATTTACTTGAGTCATCATGATGATATCTTATTTTTTCTTATTTATTGATGTGGCAACATCCTTCGATTGACCTATGACTTTATTAGTGGTGATCAATGGTATGTCAAATTCAAATAAATCTGTGGATGTTGCTTTACCATATAATTTTTTGGTGAGCTCGACTTCTGGAAACTCTTCCACTAATTAGACTTCATTAGTAATCTAATTTTTAGTTTTTATCCCTTCTATTGAAGTCGTTTTATCTTCAATTTCAACTTTTGGAGACTCTTCCACTGATATAACTTCATTGATAACAACATTAGGTTTTTCCACATCGATCACATTAGTGCTTGTGCCCTTATCCATGGTTTGGGTTTCTTGTTGTGCCTTCCTTTTATTCTTCAATTTCTTTATATCTGTAAGTAGATTTTTATTATGGCTTCTTAAACGAGAAATTTCTTCATCTTTGGACAATAGTTTTTTATTGATATTTTCATACTCTTTTTTATTGATATTTTTTATATTACTAATTTTTTGTTGTGACTCTTTAATTCATTGTCGAAATTTATGAATGTATGTATCTTGCTTCTCCAAGTCCATTTGATTTTGAACAATTTCTTCATCTTTGTTAATAAGAATTTTATTCAATTTTTTAAACTTTTCCATTAATTATGTATGATTTTGTTGTTCATTCTTATTTGAATTTGATGATAGAGAAAGATGCTTTGAATTAATGTCTGGAAACATTATTTTATTGGTAAGGTGCTTGAATTCTATGTATTTTTTTATCAACATTCATAGTAAAAGTACCAATAGATTTCAACCAAGAGTTCCCTAGGACCACATCAAATTCCTTGGTTTGGAACACTAAAAAAATGCATTTTGGGGAGTACTCATTGATATTTAATTCTAAATTATTAATCTCATCATCATACTCTTGTGTAGGAGCTCTTTTAAATTTCTCTTCTGCTAGTTGTAATTTATTTGTCAATTTAATATCAATATGGTTCCAATGTTTAGTGAGGTCGATGGCAATGCTTATAGTCTCATTTTGGATCCTCCCTAACATACGTATGAAAATATTGATTGGTTTGAAAACATACCCAGAAGTGAATTGAACCTTATTTTCCATTTCAACTTGGTGAACTTACCTCTGTAAGACAAAGTTACCACAGTAAAAAGTTATTGCCTCTATAAATTTTGTATACGGTAGGGAATACTATGGGCCAATGGTTTACCAAAACCACGGGCATGTAAACCATCAACGATAAAATCAAAATTTACTCTTCCTTCTTCTTTGGAATTTTTTCTTTTAAATTACCTTTTCTTACCTTGTAAATGGAAATTAACTTAACTGATGCAAACTATGGAATCTTTCCTTGAACCTTCTTGGTGTGCACTTTTGACTTTTTCTTTTAAATTAGCTTTTATTACCTTGTAAATGGCAATTAAATGAACTTATTGCCAGCTATAGATTCGTGGTTGACTTATATTTCTTCACGTGGACTTTAAGAAAACCTTTTTTTTTCTTCTCCTCGTTTTTTTTTTATTATACGAAAATAATGGGCCACTAGCTTTGAGATTATTTGCATAATTTTCTCTCTCTCTCTCTTTTTTAATGCCACCATAAAAAATATCAACATGATCACAGATCATTGAAACAACTGAAAACTTGACCACATGCTAGAAAAAATACCACTCTGATACCAAATGAAGTGCACCACCAGATCCACTTCAAAGAGACTTCACTAACATTGGTATCTGCACATATCCCTCTTGAAGAAGCTAGGCCTCCATCAGAGGAATCGAGGGAGAAAGTTAGGGTGGAATATTCAACGATAAATGTTGGAGAAGTTCCAATTACAATTAAAGTAGGGAAATATCTTTCAATGGAGGATAGCATTAGAATGAGAGTTAATGAGGTCGACCTCGTCTTGTCTGCTTCCCAATAGAGGAAAATTGAAACTATATGGGAAAGTAGTTCTTCTCCAAATGAAAATGCAGGTATATTTTTTAAAAATGCTACTTATTTTCCTCCTTATGTTTCTCTTAACGAGTCTTTTTACGTAGAAAGAATGGATGTGAAGGGACTTGGCTCACTTGTTAGTTTGATCCTAGGCATGGCCAACTTATCTGGTCAGTTTGAGGGTCTACATGTTGTATACCTTGGAAAGGACTTGGACTGCTCCTCCTATTAGGAGTTGAGTTTCTGGGGTTCTTCCTCTTCAATTTATTTGTCACATTCTTCGGATCGAGACCCTTACTTGCTTAGATCGAGGGAGCATGCTTGGGAACCAACTAATCAAGGTGGTTTAGGGGTAGATGTAAGTAAATATATAGGGTCGAGTTGGGATGGCCACAAGTCGGCTCTAAAGTGTGTTCAAGAACAAGCATCTCACAAAGTGTCATAGGGTAGGAAACGTCTTATTTCAACAGTACATAGAGCAAGTAAAGCCACTCCTGGTGGGCCTCCATGAAGTTATTCTCAGTCAACATTCAAGGCTTTGGAGGTAGGGCTAAAAAACTTTCCCTTTGTTGCATGGTGGAGATAGATCATTTGGATGTGCTAATGATCCAAGAATCAATGGAGGGATGTGATCCTCTTATTTTTTAATTGGTAAAAATCTTTATTGGGTGGGAATTTGTTGGTCTTGATTCTATGGGTCTATCCAGTGGATTAATCATTGGTTTGTATTTAAACTGCAAATTATTAAATTTGTTCTCCATTTGTTCAGGTATTATGATAAATATTTTTAGTTTGGAATTGGACCGCATCTTTTCGATCCTTAATTTGTATGGTCTGTATGATGAAAAGGAAGTGTTATGGTCCAAGATTTTTGGGATGCAAGCTCTAAAGTTTGATTCTCTTATCATTGAAGATGACCTCAATATTAGTATGAACGTATATGAAATCTAGGGGTTAAAGGCTCGAGAAGACAATTTTTCCCATTTCTTCATTGATCACTTTGAGAGGCAAGGTTAGGTGGACATGGAACCCATGAAGATGAATCCCACGTGGAGCAATAATAGAAGTGGGAAGGAATCCATTGCAAAGAAATTGGACCGCTTCATGATTCATCATCATATTGTTGAGTTTGTGGGGTTGTACAGATCGTGGGTCTCGTAAACACGAGTGTTGGATCATTTTCTTGTCTTCCTATAGTTAGGACACTTAGAAGTGTGTCTGAGCTCCTCTTACAAGTTCAATTCCTCTTGGATATCAGTGGAAGAGTTCGAAACACTATTCAAAAGAAAATAGAAACATTTTCAGAGAGGTGATAATTCTTCTCCTGGTATGAATTTTATAACAAACCTAAAGAGACTAAAGGGACTAGTTATTGTAAGGGATAGAGAGAGGAAGAAGTCTTCAGAATATGCTCTCAATACCATAGATGAGAAGTTGGAGATATTGTATGGTTCCTTTCAATCTACTAAGGGGGATCTGACTGTATTGGAAGAGTGTAGAATTCTTTAGTCTCACAGACAATCTATTTTACTAGAATAGGAATATGCACGATGTCTTAAAAGTCGAGCCCTCTAGTTTTTCTAGAGCTTTGCAAATCATAGGAGAAATAAGAATTCAATCTAGGAGCTTGAAGATTATCCAGGTAATTTGGTGTGTGGGTTTCAGAATTTGGCATCTTTGAGTGTAGAGCACTTCAATGGATTATTCAAGGAGGTTGGAAAAATTAAGATGGATGTTATCTTAAACAACTCACCTTATTTCCTCATCTTATCTCTGACGAGGAAAATTTTGATTTGTATAAAGAAGTCTCTCTTGAATAATTGAGGGGTATTCTATCATCCCTCAAAAAAGAATAAATATCGGGGCCAGATTACTTGATTGTTGAATTTTTCGAATATTTCTTTGAGATGTTGGGTAGTGACTTACTTCAGGTGGTTGAATAGGTGAGAATGTTGGGTAAGCTCCTTTCCTATATAAATGCCACCTGCATTTATCTCATTCCAAAGAAGGATCGCCATGTAACTTTTCATTATTTTAGGCCTATATCCCTCTATAATTTTATTTATAAAATTATTGCAAAATTCATCATTGTTCTCCATGTTGGCTCCTGGTTTTGACACATTTTACACTATTAGTTACCATAGTTTGACTATCCTTACCTTGTCCATATACCTATTTATTTCCCCATCACCATATATTTTCATGTTTTTGAAGTAAAATGCCTTTAACAAGATCTAAGAGGTTAATGTTGTGCATTTTATTGATTTATGATGTCTTTGATAGGTTAGATTGAATTTCTAGAACACATGTTACTAATGATGATTTCCTCAGTTTTTTTTCTTGTATCAACAGTTCACTTCTGGTAACTAAGTTTGGTTGTAAAACGACCACCCAGGTTTCAAAGATATAGATGCTAGCATGGTGTGTGTCCCTTTATTCTTGCCCAAGTTGCACATGGAATCCTCTAGGAATGGTCAAGGGTTTTCTATCAAAAACGTTTCAAATTAGCAACAATTAACTTCCAACATGATTCCCATGATAATGAGGACGAATCTCAAAATTCTGGAACATGGGTTTTGTGCAGAAAGTCCTAATTTGGGTATCATTCAAGAGGATTCTTCAGAATATCAAGGATTTGAGAGATATGGGAAAATCTCTAATCTGGGTTTTTCGAGATTTATTGTTGTTACCAGTTTCCAAAATGACTTGATTTGTAAAACCAAATGTTGTTTGTAGTTTTGGTTTGGGGAGTTCGATCCTATCCTCCTCCATTGATCCTTTGTATAAATATGAAATCAACATTGTAAGAGAGATCATCATTATGCTACGTGGATTGATTGTCAGATCATTATTGTTTGGTTGTAATCACTTGTTGCGTAAGGCATTGAGTTGTTCTTTGTAATTATTCATTCTTATGATGTAATAAAGACATCTTTGATGTAGATTTTTGGCCAGCCAATATAATCCTCTTACAGAGTATGTTGGAGGAGGAAGATCCCCCTCTCTCTGGTTACCCTGCCTATTTTTATTGTTGTAGACTTATTTTTCATTTTGGTTTTGTATATTAGTGTGAGTAGTTAGATGCATAGTTATTTCGATTTGTAGTTCTAATTGTTTCCATAGAATTTTTTTTTAAGTAAAAAAAGGTGGAGCCTGTTATATTACTATAAACAAAATACAGTAGTTGTTTGGGATGCCAGCTATCCCACCTAAACAGGAAACCATGACAGCTGGGCATCCCTTGCCATGTGTTACCCCATTCACAAAATTAGCAAAATTGACAGTGCATCATCCTGCCCGAAGGAAACCAGGACTATCAATCATGAGAATGTAACTCGATGTCATAAACTAGTTCTAAGGAAACTGAAAACTAACTGGCCTAAAGCCTAGCTTATAGCAAAAAAAGAAAATTCCAGTTCTGAACATCAATTGACCTTTGAGCCTGCACACTTGTCCTCGTCCTTGGGCTGTCGCCATCCTGCTGGGAATGCATAGGCTCGCGCGCAAGTTGGGCATTGTCTCTTTGGAAGGGTTCTGGAGTGAGCCGCGAAGAGCATATTGAGTCTCTGGTCAATTCGCACGAGGCGAAAGATTTGGCCATCCAGCAGGCTCCTCACCTCAAAAATGAGATTGAGGCACCCCAAGTCTGCTAAGAATGGCTGCTCCTGGCTGTGGCTGTCAATTGACTCCGTGGGGATGGTTCCAACTGCTTCCTGATGTATGTGCACCTGTTGATTATGTGTCTTCCGCGTCGCCTCCCTTGGTGGTTCAGGAGGAATCTCCTCTTCAACGTAGCAGGTGGGGAAAGGCTCTTCGAGGTGAGTGGAATTAGGACCGACCAAAATGCGTGCAGGCTGAGGCTTACTGTCTGGACCAAAATCCGAAGGCGGGTTCCAGTTATCCGGCACCGTAAACAGCATATGCTCGGGGACGCTCTCTATGCCTTCCTCCGGACTAACTTCTTCCACATACGCCATTGGAGGCGTTCATGGCGTCTTGTTCCTCTATCGGGCTGCCATTGCTATGGCTTTCTCAAAGTTCTTTTTTCGTTGTCGCCATGATTCCGCAGTGTACCATGCTGCTCCCCTTCATGGCTTCCCTCGCGCTCTAGGCATGGTGGGGGTCTAGTGGAGTACCAGAGTGCTTCCCCGAAAGGTCGCTCGGCTCCACAACACTAGCGAGGTCGCTGGATACTGCCCTTGTTCTAACGAATTGGCAAAGAAGTGGTGGCGATTCTGATGTTCCAGTGGAGCGAAGGCTACCAAGAGCGACTGGCGCTTTGCTCTGTCGACCTGGGCAATGAGAACTAGTGCTAGCATGACCGCCATGGCCATTAAGGCTTGTTGGTTAGTGCGCTGCTGGCTGGTACTCCTCCATCGCGTGAGAGGCCTCGTCTTTTGAATGCTCCTGCTAATATTCATGGCAAGTTAAATTCGGAGGGGACACTGTCCAGTGGATGCATTAATGTTGCGTCCCGGCTGGCTCCCGCGTGGCACCAATGCGCAATGTGTCACCCCATCCGGGGATTGAAGGTCTTTAGTGGCCAAAGTTTGGCATCGGGTGAGGATCTCTGGATCTGGTGAGATGTGGGCCTCCCAACAAAAGTGTTCCACTTCTGTTTCGACTGCTTCATTTGCTAGGAAGTCCACCACCTTGTTTGCTTCCCGTTTCACGTGGGAGGTAGTGATGCTGAGATGGGGTTGGAGGAGGTGGCTGAAGTCTTCGAGCAGACCATAGAGTCTCCAGCTTGGCGAGATTTTGTCAGAATGGCAACCATGGAGAATCTTGGTGGTTAGTCGTATGATGACTTGCGATTCCCCTTCTAGGATTATTTTTTGATAGCCTTTGTCCACGGCTGATTGGAGGCCTCGCAGTAGTCCTGTTAGCTCAGCTATGTTGTTGGTTGTGTCCCCTAGGAATCCTGCATCCAGACAAAGGATTTCACTACTGGAGTTTTTGAGCACGACCCCATATCCTGTTGTTCTCGAGTTTCCTTTAGAGGCCCCATCAAAATTTACTTTGATGAAATGCGCTGGAGGGGGAGTCCAGCTGGTTGGACTAGTCGATGAACCCTTATGATTCCTTGGACCTGGTTGATTATTTAGTATGGGATGCCAGTTTTGAAGAGTGCATTGTTCCTCTGGGTTGCATTGAAGATCTTCCTCTATCCAAGACTTACTCCTGATTGTTTCTTTGATTAGGGATCTGATTTTCTCCTAGGTGGTCTCTGGCAGGGAGGATTGGGAGTGGAATATTCTCTTGTTTCTTTCCTTCCAAATTTGCCAGAGAATAAATCTCGGCAAAAGTTGCCAGATGAGATTTAGTATGGGGTTATTGTAGGTACTGTGATCCCATTTCTTGATTGTATCATTGATGCTGCTCCGATTTTGGTTGGATTTGCGCATTGCTTGCACTGCTCGGTCCCATATCTGTTGACTGTAGTGACACCCGTTAAAGAGGTGTTCTTTAGTTTCCTTCTGTTGATAGCATAGAACGTAGAGGGATGGTCTGATGAAGCCTCTTTTCCTTAGATTGTCCCATGTTAAGGCTCTATTGTGCACCACGAGCCATAGGAAGGTGGAGACCTTAGGCCAGAGAGCGGGATTCCAGACTTTACTCCAAATGTGCTCCTTTGTTTGTCCCTGGTGATTTCCCTGCATTAAATAAGCTTCCTTGATGTTGAAGAGGCCAACTGTGGAGTACCCCCACCTCAGGATGTTTGGTCCTTCTCGAGAGGGTATTTTCCTACGCATGGCTTGAGATTGCCAGCTCTGCAGGTTGAGATTTTCTGGGATCTCGAGCTCTTGATTGGAGATCTTCCATTGGCGCCACCTCTGCTACTATGTTTGTGGTTTCCAGGGGTCCTTAACCTTTAGGGAAGTGTTCTGGTGGAGGGATATTTTGATATTGGATAGTTCCTCCATTGCATCCAATGGTTTGAGTTGTTGCCATGAGTCTTGCCAGAACAGGGCACTTTCTCCATCTCTTATCTCCCAGAAGGCATGATTCTGTACCAGCATGCAATTCTACCAAGCCGTGTTCCAGATATGGGAGCCCTGTATTCGGTTGTTGTGTCAGATTAGATGATCCTTCGGCGTGAGGGGGGCGTACTTTTGTTTCCATAATTGTGCCCATGCGGCTGTTGGAGTTTTTAGCCATCTCCACTAGATTTTAGCTCCCATTACTTGATTATATTTCCCTGGATCCCGGAGTCCCAGTCCTCCTTGAATTTTTGGCATTGAAAGTCTATCCCAGTTGACTAGAGCCCATTTCTTGTTGGGTTGATGACCGTGCCAGAGAAAGTTGCGCTGAAGGTTTCTTATGGCTTTGATGATTTTTTTTGGAGCAGCCAAAGTGGTGAAGAGATAAGTGGGTAGAGCTTGCAAAACTGACCTGAGGAGTACCAGTCGGGAGGCAGTATTAAGAGGTCTGAAGGTTTAATTTCTTAGCCTGTTCGAAATGGAAAGGAGAAGGCTGTCCTAGGAGATGGATCTGGTTGCCGCTCCTCTGAGGGGAACCCCGAGATAGTTGGATGGAAGGGAGCTCCTGGGTATCCCCAGAAGTCTGGAAACATGGAGTTGGATATAGGGCGGGGTATTAAAAAAGTAGAGCTTGGAATTTTCCAAGTTAAGTGTCATGCCTGAGGCTTTAGAGAAGTCGGACAGGATGGAAGTGAGTTTATTAGCTTCCTTGACCGTGGGGGAGTTCAAGAGGAGGGTGTCATCAACAAATTGGCTGTGAGAGGGTGTTGGTTGAATGTTGTGCAGAGGCAAGCCTTTAAAGGAGCCTTCCGTTACTGCTGCCTTAATGTATCGTCCCAGGCCTTCCGCCATAAGTACAAACAGGAAGGGGGAGAGGGGGTCCCCCTATTGGATTCCTCTGGATGGTGAGAAAGGTTGGGATGGTACACCATTTACGAGAATGGAGAAGAAGGCAGAGGAAGTTAGATTCATGACCCAATTTACCCAACCCTGATCAAAGCCAAAAGAGTCTAGGACAGCTCTGAGGTATTGCCAATTGGCTCGGTCGAAAGCTTTTGAAAGATCGAGTTTGATTAGCATACCTGGAGTTATTGAAGTCTTGAGGGAGTGGATGATCTCGTGGGCTAGAATGACGTTGTCCATGATTTGTCTCCCTTCCACATACCCTGCCTACTCCTTGGAAATGACAAATGGAAGAATGGGTTTGAGTCGATTGGCTATGACCTTCGTTATGATTTTGTAGATAACGTTGCACAGGGCGATGGGTCTGAATTGCTTGGGGTTTGTGACTCTTTCTTCTTTCAAAATAAGGGTGAGAAAGGTGGCATTGAGAGCTAGTAGGACCAGACCTGAAGCTCTTGATTCCTCTACCACCTCCCATACTTCTTGTATTACCAGGTCCCAACAGTGGTGGAAGAAATCCATGGTGAAGCCGTCCGGGCCAGGGGATTTTCCTGGGGGCATGGTTTTAACTGCTTGGTATAATTCTTCTTGGGTGATGGGCCGTGTTAAAGCTGCATTTTTCTCTGGGGTTACCAGTGATGGTATATGTCCAGTGACTCTTTGTATGGCTTCTGTTCTATCCTTTTTCGGTTCCGTTAGAAGGTCTTGATAGTACTTGAGTAGCTCCTCCTCGATTTTAGAGTGTTCCCTGGTTATGTTACCCTGATTGTCTTCCAGTTGAGTGATTCTATTGACGCGTCGCCTATGCATCATAGCTCTGTGAATTTTTTTTGTGTTTTTCTCCCCTTCCTTGAGCCATTGCACTCTGGATTTCTGCTTCCATAAGATTTCCTCTTGCTTCCTTCTTTCTTCAATTTGTTCCTGTAGCTGCTCCTCCTCCTTCATTAATTCTGTAGTTCTAGATTTGGAAATGAATATTTTTTGAATCTCCCCTAGCCTGCTTTCTACGGTCCTTATACTTTGAAGTATGTTGCCAAAGCAATTTTTGTTCCATTGTTTCAACATTTACTTGAAGTTTTTAAGGCGCTGCTGGAATTTATACATGCTGGAGCCATGGTCTATTTCTGCCTGTTTCCACCAAGATTTGGCTAGCCGCTGAAAATCCAGACGCGACAACCAGAATTTTTCGAAGCGAAAAGGCTTATTCCTGGGGGGCTCTCCCGTATCTAGCTGAAGAGCCAGGGGCCAATGATCTGAGCCTGCTTTTGGTAGAATGTGGCTTTCCAAATATGAACCTGATTCCATTATTTCTTCATTGACTAAGAAGCAGTGCAGTCGACAGGCAATGTGGTGGTTACCTGATCTGCGATTGGACCAGGTGAAAATACCATTGCTATTTTCTATATCTACTAATTTTAGATGATCAATGAGAGCTCTGAACTTACCACTGTCTTGTTCTAGTTTTTTGGTGCCTCCAATTTTCTCCTCCAGCGTCAGGATCATGTTGAAGTCGCATCCCAAGATCCAATTTGGGGTTGTTGCTAGTGTCTTGATCAATTCAAGCTGCTCCATGAATTTGTCTTTATCCTGGGTGTTGTGAGGCCCGTAGACATTGGTGATGGCTCCTTCTTGCTTCGATCCGATGACCTCGAAGTGGGCTGTTATTGTACCTATCGTTGTGAAGGGCTTGCTGATAGTGATGTTGGATGTGTTCCATAGGATAGCGAGGCCACCTGAGGCCCCTGTGGAGTCTGTTGTTATGGAAGCACATTCTCGCCATATGCGCTGAAAGATTGTTTCAGCTTCTGCTCCTCGGCATTTAGTTTCCTGTAGCAGCAGAATATCTGGTTTTTCTGCTATGATGCAATCTCGGAGGATCTTTTTCTTGGATCTACCATTCAGTCCTCTAATGTTCCAGCTGATGATCTTCATCATTAAGAGGGAGGTGTTGAGTGGAGGTATCCCTCCGATAGCTTGTGGATTTGACCTGAGTTTATCATAAGGTTGTCGGCTTCCTTGATCAGTTGGTGCACGGTTTTCCATTCTCTTCTTTTGTTTTCTCGAGGGATTCTCTTCGAGCCAGAGCTCGAGTCTGTTGCTATGCCCAGGCGTGCTGTAGATCCTGCCGAGGAGTTGAGAAATACCTTATGTACTTTGCGCAGTTGTTCTTCAGGGAGAGTCTACAGGTCTTTTTGATTGAGAGCTTCCTCCAACTTTTCCAAATCTATTCCTGCCAGATCTCGGTCGTCAAACAACATTGGGGTGTCCCCGTCCCCTTCTCCTCTATCTTTTGTGTGGGTTTCGCCAGTTGGGGGAGAAGGGTTAGTAGTCGAGCCATTCTTTTGCGGCTGTTGAGGGTCCTTGTGTGGGTCCTGGATTTCCTCATCATCTGGCAGCTGATCCAAAATCTCATAGGAGTTTTTGGTTGCAATTTTTTGTCTGGAGTCTAGGATTTTCTTCCTTGGAGGGTTTCTCCTTTTTGATGCAACCGTGGTGATGCCATCCTTATGAATGGGTTCGCTTGCTTTTGTAGCTTGTTTGATAAGAGGGCAGTCCCGATATAGGTGGCCGTGCTCATGGCATCTCCTGCATATAAAGGGAATGTGCTCGTAGTCCAGAGTTTGTTGCCAGTCCTCATCCTGGTACTTAAGGGTCACCGTTCCAGGGAGTGCTTTGGAGATATTCATGTAGACACAGATCCTGACATATGAGGTATATTTTCGTTGCCTTGTGGCTTCCGAAGCGTTGACATACTGCCTGAGGGTATTTCCTATTCCCATTAGAATCTCTTCCAACCAAAACTCTTGTGGCAGGGAGTATAGGTGGATCCATACAGGGGCCATGGTGAAATCTTCTTTATTCGGGCTAAATCTTTCAGTCCAGAAGCGTAGGAATAGCCCTACCGAGTTGAAGAAGTACGACCCATTTTCAAATATCATATCCTTGTCCTCTAGATTGTATAGAATGATTGTGAATAAGCCCTTGGAAATGAGTTGGACCTCATAATCCCCTTTGGGATTCCATCAGTGCTTGATCCATTTGTTAAGGTCCCTCTCTGCGGGCCAAAGTCCCAGAAATTTAGCAATAAGGGCATGTTCTTTCATAAATTGTGTGTGATCTCCAACCCTAGTTGAGCTGATGAGGTATCTCGGTGGTTTCTCCATTTATGGAATGCATTTACCTGGTTCCCAACCCCGTGGCAGCTTTGGCTGAGATGTTCCCGCTTCTGTGTCCATTTCTGTTCTGAGGCCTTGTTCCCTAGCTAAGAGTTGCTCCCTTACCTGCGGTGGCGGCTCAAAGGTGGGTCTCTTTTCTCTAATGCCAGATTTGTCATTGGACGCCACATTCTTGTATGAGGGGGGTTCCCCCCCCCCTCCTCGCCCATGCCAGTGTATCAGTGGGGGCCGAGTGGTCGTGATCGGTACTGGTAAATCGCCACGTAGGGGTTCTTTGTCTGGACTGCGACAAACTATACCACGAAAGGAATAGGGTTTCTAGCTTCGCTCAGAGCCATATCCTCCATAATTGTTTCCATAGAATTAATTTTACAATTCTTCTCTCATTTCTTTTCAATTATTCATGCAATTTCTCTTTTCCTTTACTCACTCATGTTTATGATTTGATTACCAGTGCAAGGAAAAGGTGTGCAGTCAACGTTTTGATTTTTCTTGCTAACCAACAATATTAGCAATGTGAACACAATTATTAGAATCTCTTTGGAGGATCGTATCAATCATCATTCATAAGTACAAGAAAACTTAATGATTGAAGTGAAAGACTGTACTTCAATCCATCTATGGGATCTGACCCAAAAGACAGATAACTAGTGTTAGTTTGGTCTTTAATGCTTTTCTTTTATTTAGAAATACTCATGGATAAGATAACAAGATCTATTTAAGTCATAGTTGCACAAAGATAAGTAATCTGGATGCAAAATAGTTGTATCACCATCAAAGATTTGTTACACTTGACATATGAGTTTGCATTCTTTATTTTGTATGTGTGAGTTAGTTTACATATTTCATTATTTACCTTTTCAAGCTATTCATTTCAGGACTAGGTTAGTGGTGTTTCGCAAAGATTTAAACTCATGTTGGTCAACTGATTTGAAATTTAGTTTGAATGGTATTTATACCCTTGCATTTTATATTTATTTATATCAACTACAGTAGCTATAACTCATTAAATTTGATAATTTAATAATCTCTCAAAGTGCATGAACACTTAGACCTCAAGTGAAATATTGCATTATAAGCCATTAATGAAACCTCGAGCTAATGAACTAATTATTGTTTATAGATTTGATTTATAGTCTTAAGTGTTTTTATCCTCTCACAAATTGAAGTCTTAAGTATTCATCGATTAAACAAAATCCCATAAGAAAGCATATGCATGCATAGACCACACATCTTGACATAGTATGCAGTTTCCTTGTTCATCTTGATATGAATCTATGAATGGAAGATTAAGGTGTCTGAGATCTACTTCTGATTCCCTTGGATTGCTTTGTGATTTGAATTGATATATTTAGAAATATGTCATTTGGTTTCATTGCATCCTGAAGTTTGCTTGGTCAGCATCAGTTTCTGACATATGATAGAATAGGTTGTGTTCATGCATTTCCTGTGCTTTCATCTCAAAGTATGTGAACTCTCGGATTCATGATTTAATGTCAGATATTTATACATATAAATAAACCCACATTTTTGGCCTCGTTTTCAGGGAGGTGGTAAAGGGATTAGATCAGTTATAGTTTTTGTTGCACCAACGTTTAAGACTCAGAAGAGGAGAAATGGTAAGACACAAAGGCACCCTCAGCTCTGAATTTCTGCAAGGGTTCTAGCTCGCCGCATTCACTTTAGTGAGTTTCTCCAAGACCTTGTCATGTTGGTTCAATGTGTATTCTTTTAGTTTGATAAAGAGATAAGTTGTGAGAACAATTTTTCATATTGGTTAAATTTGCTTTGAGTAGTGTGCTTGGATTTTCATTGATTTCATTTATTTCCCTATTTTTAAGGTGTTTTAAGAGCCCCATGCATTAATCCATGTTGCGAGACAGGGATTACCAACCAACGAAAATAATTCAAGACCAATCAACATATGGTAAAAGATCTGAATGGCATGACGAAGGAGAAGATACAAATCAGTGTTGATAAACAAGTAAACCAAGGGAAACATGACTACATTGAACTTTGGTTCTAGACAACCATCAGGCTAAGGTATCACTCTATCCTTCAGTATTTATTGACATCATCACAATCAAAGTAGATGTCCCTCATGTTCTTGTACTTATTAAAGTCTAATTTTCAAACTGGAATGCAAGTACATTTGTAATCTTGTTACGCACATGGATACACTAGAAATACTCCTATACTTGAGAAAATGATTTCTTGATACAAGTAGAGTAGGACATTGTAATAAATAAATAAATATAATAGTGAAGAGAAAAATAAGTCAAGTTGTGAAAACTAGTTTACTGGCACAACTGGACATGATTTTTGCTTGAAAAACAGGCAACTGGTGGGTAAGGCTCACAAAAAAATTCTACATTCAGATGTTGGTTCTACCTTGTATTCTTCAAATCATTATATTTATGCGCATGTCTGATTATGTGGGATTCCTTAAGGCCCGCATTCCCATGAATCTTGTCCCATTGACTCCAACACATCATATGGGATTGAGATTAGAGACTCTTATAAGTACATTGAGACTTGCATACATAAATCGAAATCCTCCTCATTGTCAACAATGGGAATCCATCAAGGTCTCTTGATTGATAGATCCTATAGGTGACTCAACTCCAACACTTTCATTCATACCCATCAGGGTGTACTAAGGCACATTGACACTCATTGGAATTAATGGTGAGTTTCTTTTTATTGGTTAACGACATCCATTAATGGTCAGTAATCCAACGAATTCTCTCTATGTTTAAATTCTGTAAAATTTATTCACATAGATAGAATTGTGCTAAGATATGGGTTTATGGTGAAGACTATTTGGTTCGTGATTCTAACAACAGTTTGTAGTTTCCAGCAATGTGCAAATAAAAGGGGATGTTAGTCTTGTGGCAGTATCTTTCCTTGTAGTAGAATCAATCTCCAACATCAACCTACAGTTTTTGGTTTCAGTTTGAAGCTTGCATTCCACCAATAAGTTCAGCATTCTCAAGAATTTCCCTAGTTTGCAAGTCTTCAAGCATAGGTAAAAGTGAAAGTTTTCATATTTTCAATAAGAATTAACATTCTTTGACAACAACAATAGTTGTTCCATGTAGCTATATACTTCACAACAAAAACATTTTTCCCACTCTTAAATGATCTTTGTTCTTCTGGTACCAGAATTGTATAGATGCATTTTTTGCATTTTTATGGTTTGAATGAGTTGGATGGCAATAGTATTGGAGTTCTCAGCATTCAAGTGGTCTAGAATCCTATTGCAAGATTAAATACAGATTTGTTTAGTCCTCAACATTCCAAACATTCACATCCAATCTCTTCATAAACAAACTTCAAAATCTTGGCTATGGTCATTTTTGCAATGTTCTCTGAAATTTCATTCTTCTTGAACATAGTCCATAGACTAGTCACAGCTATAAGTACAAATAAATGAGAAAATCTGAGGTAATAATATGTTTTGGAAATTTTTATAATTTATTAAGGATAAAGGAAATTAATTAATAAACACAACTACTCTAAGCGTGTTATTCAGTGTCCCTTTTTTTTTCCTACCCCCTTCCATTCATCATTTACTATTGTATTCCTAGACATTATAAACTCACCCCCATCCACTACTACTCTCTCATTGTTTCGTTATGAACCAACCATGATCTATCTCTTTGTATGTTTCTACCTAACTGATAATTGTAAAGAGTTAAAATAGTT
>JZKD02S0742355.1:0-14921 GCA_000966675.3 Picea glauca
GATGCAAGTTTTTTCTTTCCTAAAGAAAGTTGGTATTATGTTGATTGTGTCTTAGGGGTAGATCAAGGTTAGGCATGTAACATGTTATTCAAATGAATAAGACAACAAGGAGAAAGATGCTCAAGGAATGCTAGTTTTTCCATTTGGGTTTCCATGGTAAAATCTTTGTGTACTATGAATGTTTCTTTTTCATTTATTTACCTTTAAATTTGTATCAATATCTTCTCTTAGGTTTGGATGTGGAAGTATCAGAGATTTGTTTTGTAACAGTAGATATCATAGCCCTGTTTCTTGACATGTGCTACCATAGCTTAGTTTAATAACCTTGGACTTGTGCTAAACCCTAGGTCTAGTAAGAGTCATGAGTCAAATATATTTAAAGATTGTGCTTAAATAATGGTGAGTAGCTCAAGAATAGAGATTGAAAAATTCAATGGCCATAATTTCTAGCTTTGGAAGCGTAAAATTGAAAATCTCCTTGTAGATAGAGAACAATGGGAAATGGTCTGTCCATGTACCATTTCGACAAGTATGTCGAGGAAAGAATGGGAGAAAAATGAAAGAATGGAAAGGAGTATGATTCGACTCTGTCTTGCATATT
The DNA here is from genome assembly GCA_000966675.3 of Picea glauca. Lineage (NCBI taxonomy): Eukaryota > Viridiplantae > Streptophyta > Pinopsida > Pinales > Pinaceae > Picea > Picea glauca. Next base: position 602 of record JZKD02S0742355.1, read on the forward strand.
CGATGTTGTTGAATGTCTTAGGTGAATATTTGGCCAAGAAATCTTGAGACAAGTTGGGGAGCTTATACTAGTCGAAATCCCTGGTAAATAATGTTTTCCTTAGAAAGAAGTTGTAACTTCTAAGGATGAGTGATGATAGTTCGGTAAACGAGCATTTAAATTCATTTAATACCATAATAAGATAGTTATCATCAATAGATATAAATATCACTAAGGAGGAGAAATGTATTATCCTATTATGTTCTTTTCCAAATTCTTGGGATAGCTTAGTCGTGGCTATAGGGAGTAATTAAACCACATTAGTCCTAGAAGGTGTGGTTTCATCTCTATTGTAAGAAGAAATGAGAATAAATAAGATGGAAGGATCGACCAAAGATGCATTAGTGGTGAGAGGTCGACCGGTTGATAGAAATAAAGGAAAACTCTCCAATAGAAATTCTAAGTTGAAGGGTAGATCTAAATCCCTAGTTCATTCAATGAGAAGATGCTAGAAATGCGGTAAATTTGGGCATTACAAAAAGGACTGCAAGTCGAAGGCAAGGGATGTTAGTAAAATATCTGATGAGAGGAAGTTGACTGAGAGAAAGACTACTCTAGAAAAAGGAGGCGATGTGTATTTGGCGTTGAATAGTACATAGTCAAATCAATATTTTTGGTTGATCGAATTAGGAGCATCCTATCATATGACACCACATAGAGAATGGTTCTATGAATATGAACAATATGAAGGACGAGATGTGTTCTTGGGGACAACTTGAAAAATAAAATTGTTGGAAGGGGTAGAGTTTGATCGATTATATAGAATGGTAGGAGTATAACCCTTCCAGGTGTGCTACATATTCCAGGYTTGGACAGAAACCTAATATTTGTYAGTAAGATGAGTGATGTAGGAGTGCACACTCTATTTCAAAAGGATATGTGYAAKATGGTYAGAGATGTGATGGTATTARTAAAAATAGTTCATATTGGAACCCTATACAAGTCATTAGGGAATGTCGACTCAACTGGATGTAACAACATTATTGTTTCTAAAGTTGACTCAACTCGGGCTGAGTCGATCCAAACCGATTTGAAAAGGCTTTGTCAAGTCAAACCGACCATGCTATGGCACAAGAGGATAGGACACATTGGAGAAAAAGGACTTTGAGCTATGCATAACAAAGGTATGGTCCAAGTTTTTCCTGAATGTAGTTTATAATTTGAATTTTGTGAACATTGTATATATGGAAAAAAAATTCATGGAAGATTCCCATTTGGAGAGACAAGGTCAAAGAGGATTATAGAATTGGTTCATAGTAATGTGTTTGGCCCTATAATAGTGCCTTCACTTGGTGGATCCCTGCATTATTTATCCTTCATAGTTTATTTTTCTAGGAATACATGGATATATTTCGTAAGGAAGAAATCAGATCTTTTCATTAAATTCAAAGAGTTTAAATCTCTTGTTTAAAACTAGACATATAAGAAGATTAAGGTGCAGAGAATTGACAATGGTGTTGAATTATGTGGAACATAATTTTAGTAGTTCTACAATTAATGTGGCATAGCATGCCAAAATACCACACCATACACCCCACAACAAAATGGTGTTGCTGAGAGAATGAATAGAACATTGGTGGACAAGGAAAGGAGCATGCTCATTGGTGTTGGGTTCACACAAGAATTCTTGGCAGAGGGAGTTGACACTACAAAATATCCGGTGAACATGTATCCTTGTTGGCCCTCGACCAAGTTTTGGAGAACCTTGGTCGTGTTTGACCAATTTTGGGACTTTGACATGTTGGTCGAAGACAAAGCACCAGGCGAAGCGAAGATCACGAGATCTCACCCCCTTTTACGGGACTTTTGGGTTTTGGGTTTATGTAACGGGTATGGGATGTCGGCCCATGGGTTTTTACCCATGTTTAGGCCCATTTTTTAATGTATAAATAGACAACTCGGTGATGTAAGACGTAGTACCTTTTGCTAAGTGCAAGCGATGTAAGTAGTTGGATCTATGTGATTACGTTAACTCTGTGCATATTGTGTATCGAGAACTTGCAGAACTAAGTGCAAGTAATTGTAAGAAAGGCTATGTGTTGTGCCAAGCTCGAGGAAGGAGGATCTGGCGAGGTGCGTGCATATCTCCTGTCCTATGTGGAGTTGGTTTTGTGGCTCTGTGCATGTAATAAGATTGACATAAGACAATAAAAAAGGAGAAGAGTTGGTGGACGTAGCCCCACACTGAGGTGAACCACGTATATCCTGTGTTGTGATTGCTTTCTGCATTATGGTTGTTACGTTATTGATGTGATTTATGATTAATGCAGTAATATATGTTAGATGCATCTAATATGGTAGCTTAGTGATTATTGATGTGAATGAATGCTAGATCTAATCCATTTCTATGTGCTAAGTGCTTAAATGTGTTAGACCTGATTGAATACTGTGTTGCTCTGTAATTAGGGTTTTATCTGTGATGTGAATGAAGGTTAAATAATAATGAATGATAACTGCTAAGTGCTTTGTTAGAGTGTTGTAATCACAGATCAGTGTCCCAGCTAGGTTGTAGACACTTGCGTCCTACCACCCCCCCTTGCCTATACCTCGGGTGAGACTTCATATACTTCGCAGGTGTTGTCGAAAGGGTTGGTAGTTAGGGTTTTGTTTGTGTGTTGTTGAAGTGTTGAACCCTAGGTCTTCCCCTATGCCAACAAATGGTTCTGTTTTCAGGGCTTGAAACTGTGATTGTTGGGAATTGAGGAAAAGAGAAAGTTTTGTGCATAGATCTACCAGTGTAGTGCGCAATACTCTACTTGATTTGAAAATTTCTATGCTAAGAAAGGAACAAGATCTGAAGAAAAGAGGTAAGATCTTAAAGCTTTGTGCTCTGAGAAAGGTAGGATAAGTGGAATTTTTTTCTTCGAAAGTATGAATTTAGGTATGTTTGATAGATTTTATCCTAGCCTGAAAACTAGGGCACAGATAGAGGAAAGAAGATTTGATATGAATAGATATGATATAAATAGTGAAAGATATGTTATTCCCATGCATAGAAATAATTTTTGGACTAATAAATGGATGCAGGATCCTAGAAATAATTTTTTGCAGGTACATCATTGTGATCCTAGTGCCTAGTACAGGAAAGGTTGGGGATCATTTAAGAGAAAGAGAGGATTGAATCTTTGTTATATTTGTAGAAGACTGGGACATGTTACTAAGGAATGCCCTGATAGAGGTCTGGTTTGCCTTTGTTTTAAAGTTGTTGGTCATGAAGTTTTAGATTGCACTAGAATGATTGCTAAGGTTGAAAAGATGAATACGAGACAAGAAAACCACGAGGAAGGTCAAGAAGCTAAGGATATGATAAAAAACCAAAAAGAATCAGAGACTATATTATTGCAGATGAAAAAAACACCGAATGATCACAGAGATGACAGTTTACCGGAGATCTTGAAAGACAAAAAGNGCGAAGCGGAGATCACGAGATCTCACCCCCTTTTATGGGATTTTTGGGTTTTGGGTTTATGTAACGGGTATGGGATGTCGGCCCATGGGTTTTTACCCATGTTTAGGCCCATTTTGTAATGTATAAATAGACAACTCGGTGATGTAAGAAGTAGTACCTTTTGCTAAGTGCAAGCAATGTAAGTAGTTGGATCTATGTGATTACGTTATCTTTGTGCATATTGTGTATCGAGAACTTGCAGAACTAAGTGCAAGTAATTGTAACAAAGGCTATGTGTTGTGCCAAGCTCGATGAAGGAGGATCTGGCGAGGTGCGTGCATATCTCCTGTCCTATGTGGAGTTGGTTTTGTGGCTCTGTGCATGTAAGAAGATTGACATAAGACAATAAAAAAGGAGAAGAGTTGGTGGACGTAGCCCCACACTGAGGTGAACCACGTATATCCTGTGTTGTGATTGCTTTCTGCATTATGGTTGTTACGTTATTGATGTGATTTATGCTTAGTGCAGTAATATATGTTATATGCATATAATATGGTATCTTAGTGATTATTGATGTGAATGAATGCTAGATATAATACATTTCTATGTGCTAAGTGCTTAAATGTGTTAGACCTGATTGAATACTGTGTTGCTCTGTAATTAGGGTTTTATCTGTGATGTGAATGAAGGTTAAATACTAATGAATGATAACTGCTAAGTGATTTGTTAGAGTGTTGTAATCACAGATCAGTGTCCCATCTAGGTTGTAGACACTTGCATCCTACAACCCCCCCTTGCCTCTACCTCGGGTGAGACTTCATATACTTCGTAGGTGTTGTCGAAAGGGTTGGTAGTTAGGGTTTTGTTGGTGTGTTGTTGAAGCGTTAAACCCTGGGTCTGCCCCTATGCCAACAAATGGTTCTGTTGTCAGGACTTGAAACTGTGATTGTTGGGAATTGAGGAAAAGAGAAAGTTGTGTGCATAGATCTACCGGTGTAGTGCACAATACTCTACTTGATTTGCGAAGTTCTGTGCTAAGAAAGGAATAGGATCTGAAGAAAAGAGGTAAGATCTTAAATCTTTGTGCTCTGAGAAAGGTAGGATAAGTGGAATGTTTTTCTTCGAAAGTATGAATTTAGGTATGTTTGATAGATTTTATCCTAGCCTGAAAACTAGGGCACAGATAGAGGAAAGAAGATTTGATATGAATAGATATGATAGGAATAGTGAAAGATATGTTATTCCCATGCATAGAAATAATTTTTGGACTAATAAATGGATGCAGGATCCTAGAAATAATTTTTTGCAGGTACATCATTGTGATCCCAGTGCCTAGTATAGGAAAGGTTGGGGATCATTTAAGAGAAAGAGAGGATTGAATCTTTGTTATATTTGTAGAAGACTGGGACATGTTACTAAGGAATGCCCTGATAGAGGTTTGGTTCTCCTTTGTTGTAAAGTTGTTGGTCATGAAGTTTTGGATTGCACTAGAATGATTGCTAAGGTTGAAAAGATGAATATGAGACAAGAAAACCATGAGGAAGGTCAAGAAGCTAAGGATATGATAAAAAACCAAAAAGAATCATAGACTATATTATTGTAGATGAAAAAAACACTAAATGATCACAGAGATGATAGTTTATCAAAGATCTTGAAAGACAAAAAGCAAATAGAGATGAGAATCAAAGACTTCGACATAGATTGTGTATTGGATGAAGAAACAAAGTTGAACATTATGACAGAAAGAACTTGGGAATCTTAGGAAAGCATGCTATGGTTCCTTCACTGTGAGGAATAGGATTGTTTAAAGGAAAAATGATAACCCTATGTGGAAGACTTACCCAGATACCTATGAGTGCTCATGGATCTTTGATAGAGGAAGAGTTCGAGGTCATTAAGTTTGTTGAGAACAATGCCCCATTTGATCTTTTGTTAGGCAAGACTTGGATCAAGAAAGACCAAATCCGAAGGAAGGAAGAAGAAGAAGCTATAGAACAAAAAAATAAAGAATTAAGGGATTTCATGGCTAGGAGAATAGCACGACTACTAGAAGAACAAGAGGACAAGTCGAAGAAACTCAGGGCCAGAGACCTAGCCATCGAAGTTGAAAAAATGCAAGAAGTCTTAAAGAACCTTTCCATGAAGGAGAGTAGAGTACCTACTCCAGAAACCGTAAGAGAGGAAGTATTACCCTCAAAACCTGTGAAAGACCCTTAGTAGTGTGAAGTTACTATTCTAAAAGGGGATAAGAAAAAGAATTGAAAGAGGAATACAAATACGTAGATCACAGAAAATAAAGCTAGAAAGCTTAGTAAGAAGAAAGCAAAACTAGAAAAATTGCAGGAGGTTCCAGAGAGGACTTCACAGAAGGGAGGCTTGCAGAACTTGAACCTCGTTGGAATATCAGAACAACATATATTGGCACTTCACCATGGTGGAGAAATATGATCGTTGAAGGCATCCAAACCATTAGAACGATGCTACAGAACGTCTAGAAACACAATTATTGCTAGAAAGATTGCCCTTGGACCATTGGGATCGCCCCGTAACGGTTGGAATCATATTGATTGAGGCATTCCTTCTCGTTGGAGGACTACGTTACATCATTTTCTATTTAGTCCGTCGCATATCTCACCAAGGAAATTTTTGCAAATTGTGATTATCCGAGCCCATAAAAACCTAATTGCTATCGCATTATGCTTACTGTGACCTTGCCGTAGATTCAATTTCCTTAAGTGTTTTCCACCTACCTGAGCTATCTGATTACGAGTGTGTATGTCAGATGAATTCAGTACAGTCGAGCATTCTATAAAAGATATTCTTATTGACCTCATGGTTGAGAAGGTCATGTCTGCAGGAGTACAGGCTTCATCGACGCGAGGATTGGAAGCATCCCCATCAACTGTACAACGTCGATTTGGACCATCCTGAACTATGACAGAGAAGAGAAGAAAACATTGTGATGACTTGGTGAATGTGAAGCTCATTCCATCAGTCTTTCTCAACTACATCTCACCTCTGTCTAGCATGTTGAGTCGTGACAGCATCCCGAGGGACTTCAACTACACATTGATCATTGCGTACATCCCAAAGGGGATACACGTAGTTAAACCGCAGTTGGAGAGGATTATGACATTGAAGATGAGTGACTATAAATTGGGAGACAGAAAGAACTATGGTATTCTTGTACCTCATAAGTATTTGACCAAGACAAAGGGGAATAAGTCGAAGATCATCCCCTAGCCCTGGACCATGGATATCGTGAGGTCCACGATCCTCAATGTGATGAAGATACCACACTTCGAAAGACATTAGGAGGTTAACACATGCGTTAATATCTTGTTGTCATGATTCGATGGTGGTTACCTGTGGTTGGACAGGCACATCATAGTAGATATGACGTTGATCCACCGGATCACCGGGTTGAGCATGCAAGGACTTGACCCACATGAATTTTACCCAGGGAAGGCTGCAGACTATGCCCTGGCATAGCGAATAAAATACACCTACAACGATGTAGAGAAAGGGAAGAAGGGCTACAAGGTAGCCTCCATCCAGAACAACATAGTGCGCCTAGCTTGCCAGTTGATTGCTGGAAAGCTCGTTAGAAAGAATAGGCCAATGTAGGTCAAGGGGTTCATCGTCAACCTCGCAAGTAAATGTGTTGAAAGGCTACAAATGAACTGGGAAAGATACCTCATCAACCAGTTAGAGAAAGACTGCCACGAAGCTCAGGATCAGGGCTACGAGTTCCATTTCATTTGGATTTTGATCCTCATCACCTTCATTTCTTGGGAGATGCCGGAAGGAGCGACCTTCCCTAAAATCGAGTCGTTCGAACCTCTAGCTACGAAGTTCACTATGCTATGTTATTCGAGCAACATGGAGAAACAATGGTAGTCAAACGCGGTGTTCCACACCCATTTATACAACTGAAGAGGGCCATTGAATCCTTCCCTCACATGACACTGGATACGCTGCATCGGTTTAGGCCATTTGCGAAGTTCTATGCAAACATGAATTTCATATATATCACTATGCGCAGAGACGAACATAAGGAAGAGAACCAGTCTTACTACAAGATCACCGAGGAAGATATGGAGGAAGTCACTAAGGAGTGGCCTGAAGAATTCCTGGTACCAGTCAACCAGACAAAACTCTCTAACCCCGACCTCATTGGAAGCCATGTCATTACCCGAGAAGAATATAATGTACCCAGCAACAACAAGAAGAAAAAGAAGGAAGGGGTAGAGGAACTAAACAATGCATCAAAGGTGACTACACGAGACTCACCTAATGGAGGAGGATGTAACGAAGTAGATAAAGAAGAAGGCAAAGGGGAAGAAGACAAACATGATGAGGGAAAAGTGACACTATCTAGAGACCCCCTTGTAGAGACCGAGACTTTCAAGAAAAGAAAGGTTTCTCCGCATAAACCTTCAGCTAGGAAGAAGAGCTACGTGAATAGACCTAAGTCACAGAATGTGCTCATGGTCGATGACATCGACCTCATCATCACAGCTATAAGAGACACCTTGGAGGAAATTTCACAGAGAAATGAAGCCAAACAAGAGATGATGTATGACAGGATCGAGGTAGAGCTCAAAGGGGTACAAAAGGCTCTTTATTTGAGCCACGCAATGTCTGTTGCACCATTGATAGCAGAAGGCATAGAGGTAGGGGACAAACCTGCCCAGCTACACAGAATAGCTGATGCAACAGAAGCTCACCTTTGTCGAGTACAGGAGGAAAAATAACAGGCCGCAGAGGCCCTGAAGCAAGCAAAGGAGGAATAAATAGAGAAACGCAGGGTTGTGAAAAATGAAAAAGATGATATCCAGGTGAAGTTTGCAGAGGATAGAGCACAGATCCAGAAGGAAAAAGAACAACTGCTCGTGGAGCAGATGGGAGTTAAAGAAGCAGCCACTAGACCACTTCGCTCTATGACATGCCTCACACAGATAGAAGAGGAAACAACTGAGAACCAAGTAGAGAAGCTTGTTGAATTCATTCAACAGCTCCAAGAAAGAGTGGCAGAACTGGAGTTACAAACAATGTCGAGCACTTCACAGGAAGTGCGAGATCAGAGAGATGAAACTGCTAGGAGTGCAGTTGAAAGAATAAAGGCATTGGCCTTAGAATGCAAGAAACTTAGCAGTTGAAGCATGAAGACCTATGAGCACCTTGCAGAGGACCTAGAACTAAGGACATTGGAGTCACAGGTCCAGGTAGAAAAGCAACACGCAACGACAGTGCAAGCACAGTTGAAGCCACTGTCAACAGTTGAGAGGATGAAAAGGTCCCAGAAACAACACACGGTTCAACAACAGGTCCATTCCATCCAGAGTAAAGTCATGGAAGTGACCTAGAGACTCGAGCCAGTGCAGGATGAAGCNAGAGATGAGAATCAAAGACTTCGACATAGATTGTGTATTGGATGAAGAAACAAAGATGAACATTATGACAGAAAGAACTTGGGAAATCTTAGGAAAGCATGCTATGGTTCCTTCATTGTAAGGAATAGGATTGTTTAAAGGAAAAATGATAACCCTATGTGGAAGACTTACCCAGATACCTATGAGTTCTCATGGATCTTTGATAGAAGAAGAGTTCGAGGTCATTAAGTTTGTTGATAACAATGCCCCATTTGCTCTTTTATTAGGCAAGACTTGGATCGAGAAAGACCAAATCCGAAGGAAGGAAGAAGAAGAAGCTATAGAACAAAAAAAACAAGAATTAAGGGATTTCATGGCTAGGAGAATAGCACGACTACTAGAATAACAGGAGGACAAGTCGAAGAAACTCAGGGCCACAGACCTGGCCATCGAAGTTGAAAAAATTCAAGAAGTCTTAAAGAACCTTTCCATGAAGGAGAGTAGAGTACCTACTCCAGAAACCGTAAGAGAGGAAGTATTACCCTCGAAACCTGTGAAAGACCCTTAGTAGTGTGAAGTTACTATGCTAAAAGGGGATAAGAACAAGAATTGAAAGAGGAATACAAAGATGTAGATCAAAGAAAATAAAGCTAGAAAGCTCAGTAAGAAGAAAGCAAAACTAGAAAAATTGCAGGAGGTTCCAGAGAGGACTTCATAGAAGGGAGGCTTGTAGAACTTGAACCTTGTCGGAATATCAGAACAACATATATTGGCACTTTGCCATGGTGGAGAAATATGATCATTGAAGGCATCCAAACCATTAGAACGATGCTCCAGAACGTCTAGAAATGTAGTTATTGCTAGAAAGATTGCCCTTGGACCATTGGGATCGCCCCGTAACGGTTGGAATCATATTGATTGAGGCATTCCTACCCGTTGGAGGACTTTGTTACATCGTTTTCTATTTAGTCCATCGCATATCTCACCAAGGAAATTTTTGCAAATTGTGATTATCCGAGCCCATAGAAACCTAATTTCTATCGCATTATGCTTACTGTGACCTCGCCGTAGATTCAATTTCCTTAAGTGTTTTCCACCTACCTGAGCTATCTGATTACAAGTGTGTATGTCAGATCAATTCAGCACAATCGAGCATTCTATAAAAGATATTCTTATTGACCTCATGGTTGAGAAGGTCATGTCTGCAGGAGTACAGGCTTCATCGAAACGAGGATTGGAAGCATCCCCGTCGACTGCACAACGTCGATTTGGACCATCCTGAACTGTGACAGAGAAGATAAGCAAACATCGTGATGACTTGGTGAATGTGAAGCTCATTCCATCAGTCTTTCTCGACTACATCTCGCCTCTGTCTAGCATGTTGAGTTGTGACAGCATCCCGAGGGACTTCGACTACACATTGATCACTGCGTACATCCCAAAGGGGATACATGTAGTTAAACCGCAGTTGGAGAGGATTATGACATTGAAGATGAGTGACTATAAATTGGGAGATGGAAAGAACTATGGTATGCTTGCAGCTCATAAGTATTTGACCAAGACAAAGGGGAAGAAGTCGAAGATCATCCCCTAGCCCTGGACCATGGATATCGTGAGGTCCACGATCCTCAATGTGATGAAGATACCACACTTCGAAAGACATAAGGAGGTTAACACGTGCGTTAAGATCTTGTTGTCGTGATTCCATGGTGGTTACCTGTGGTTGGACAGGCACATCATAGTAGATCTGACGTTGATCCACCGGATCACCGAGTTGAGCATGCAAGGACTTGACCCACATGACTTTTACCCAGGGAAGTCTATAGACCGTGCCCTAGCATAGCGAATAAAATACACCTACAATGATGTAGAGAAAGGGAAGCTGGGCTACAAGGTATCCTCCATCCAGAACAACATAGTGTGCCTAGCTTGCCAGTTGATTGCTGGAAATCTCGTTAGAAAGAATAGGCCAATGCAGTTCAAGGGGTTCGTCGTCAACCTCGCAAGTAAATGTGTTGAAAGGATACAAATGAACTGGACAAGCTACCTCTTCAACCAGTTAGAGAAAGACTTTCACGAAGCTCAAGATCAGGGCTACGAGTTCCATTTCATTTGGATTTTGATCCTCATCACCTTCATTTATTGGGAGATTCCGAAAGGAGCGACCTTCCCTAAAATCGAGTCGTCTGAACCTCTAGCTATGAAGTTCACTATGCTATGTTATTCGAGCAACATGGAGAAACAATGGTAGTCAAACGCGGTGTTCCACACCCATTATCTACAACTGAAGAGGGCCATTGAATCCTTCCCTCGCATGACACTGGATACGCTGCATCGGTTTAGGCCATTTGCAAAGTTCTATGCAAACATCAATTTCATATATATCACTACGCACAGAGACGAACATAAGGAAGAGCACCAGTCTTACTACAAGATCACCGAGGAAGATATGGAGGAAGTCACTAAGGAGTGGCCTGAAGAATTCCTGGTACCAGTCAACCAGACAGAACTCTCTAACCCAGACCTCATTGGAAGCCCTATCATTACCTAAGAAGAATATAATGTACCCAGCAGCAACAAGAAGAAAAAGAAGGAAGGGGTAGAGGAACTAAACAATGCATCAAAGGTGACTACACCAGACTCACCTAATGGAGGAGGATGTAACNTCATTGGAAGCCCTATCGTTACCTGAGAAGAATATAATGTACCCAGCAGCAACAAGAAGAAAAAGAAGGAAGGGGTAGAGGAACTAAACAATGCATCAAAGGTGACTACACCAGAATCACCTAATGGAGGAGGATGTAATGAAGTAGACAAAGAAGAAGGAAAAGGGGAAGAAGACAAAGATGAAGAGGGCAAAGTGACACTATCTAGAGACCCCCTTGCAGAGACCGAGACTTTCAAGAAAAGAAAGGTTTCTCCACAGAAACCTTCAGCTAGGAAGAAGAGTTGCGTGAATAGACCTAAGTCGCAGAATGTGCTCATGGTCAATGACATCGACCTCATCATCACAGCTATAAGAGACACCTTGGAGGAAATTTCACAGAGAAATGAAGCCAAACAAGAGATGATGTATGACAGGATCGAGGAAGAGCTCAAAGGGGTACAAAAGGCTCTTTATTTGAGCAACGCAATGTCTGTTGCACCATTGACAGCAGAAGGCATAGAGGTAGGGGACAAACCTACCCAGCTACATAGAATAGTTGATGCAACAGAAGCTCACCTTCGTCAAGTACAGGAGGAAAAAGAATAGGCCACAGAGGCCCTGAAGCAAGCAAAGGAGGAATAAATAGAGCAACACAGGGTTGTGCAAAATGAAAAAGATGATCTCCAGGTGAAGTTTGCAAAGGATAGAGCGCAGATCCAGAAGGAAAAAGAACAACTGCTCATGGAGTAGATGGGAGTTAAAGAAGCAGCCACTAGAGCACTTCTCTCTGTGACGGGACTCACACAGATAGAAGAGGAAACAACTAAGAACCAAGTAGAGAAGCTTGTTGAAGTCATTCAACAACTCCAAGAAAGAGTGGCAGAACTGGAGTTACAAACAGTGTCGAGCACTTCGCAGGAAGTGCGATATCAGAGAGATGGNATGAAGAGGGAAAAGTGACACTATCTAGAGACCCCCTTGCAAAGACCAAGACTTTCAAGAAAAGAAAGGTTTCTCTGCAGAAACCTTCAGCTAGGAAGAAGAGTTGCGTGAATAGACCTAAGTTGCAGAATGTGCTCATGGTCGATGACATCGACCTCATCATCACAAATATAAGAGACACCTTGGAGGAAATTTCACAGAGAAATGAAGCCAAACAAGAGATGATGTATGACAGGATCGAGGAAGAGCTCAAAGGGGTACAAAAGTCTCTTTATTTGAGCCACGCAATGTCTGTTGCACCATTGACAGCAGAAGGCATAGAGGTAGGGGACAAACTTGCCCAGCTACACAGAATAGTTGATGCAACAGAAGCTCACCTTCGTCGAGTACAGGAGGAAAAAGAATAGGCCGCAGAGGCCCTGAAGCAAGCAAAGGAGGAATAAATAGAGCAACGCAGGGTTGTGCAAAATGAAAAAGATGATCTTCAGGTGAAGTTTACAGAGGATAGAGCGCAGATCCAGAAGGAAAAAGAACAACTGCTCGCAGAGCAGATGGGAGTTAAAGAAGCAACCACTAGAGCACTTCGCTCTGTGATGGGACTCACACAGATAGAAGAGGAAACAACTGAGAACCAAGTAGAGAAGCTTGTTGAAGTCATTCAACAGCTCCAAGAAAGAGTGGCAGAACTGGAGTTACAAACAGTGTCGAGCACTTCGCAGGAAGTGCGAGATCAGAGAGATGAAACTGCTAGGAGTGCAGTTGAAAGAATCAAGGCATTGGCCTTAGAATGCAAGAAACTTAGCAGTTGACGCATGCAGACCTATGAGCACCTTGCAGAGGACATAGAACTAAGGACATTGGAGTCACAGGTCCAGGTAGAAAAGCAACACGCAACGACAGTGCAAGCACAGTTGAAGCCACTGTCAGTAGTTGAGAGGATGAAAAGGTCCCAGAAACAACACACGGTTCAACAACAGGTCCATTCCATCCAGAGTAAAGTCATGGAAGTGACCTAGAGACTCGAGCCAGTGCAGGATGAAGCTTGCACACTTTTTGAGAAAATTGAGGGACAAGACGCACAGCTGGAACAAGTGGTCACCACAGTAGAATAGCACTTGGAAGGCCCTATTACTGAGAAAGTTATTCAGAATTTCACCGAGCAGGAGGCTCTGGCGAAGAAGCAGGTCGAAGAAGCTTGATCCAAGCTCAAGACCTTTGAAGCCAGATTGCCCATACATTGTGACTCGAGACGAGTCACAGGTGAGTGTTGGTGGCTTGTTGGCCCTCGACCAAGTTTCGGAGAACCTTGGTCCTGTTTGACCAATTTTGGGACTTTGACATGTTGGTCAAAGATGAAGCGCCAAGTGAAGTGGAGATCACGGGATCTCGCCCCCTTTTATGGGATTTTTGGGTTTTGAGTTTATGTAACGGGTATGGAATGTCAGCCCATGGGTTTTTACCCATGTTTAGGCCCATTTTGTAATGTATAAATAGACAACTAGGTGATGTAAGAAGTAGTACCTTTTTCAAAGTGCAAGTAATGTGAGTAGTTGGATCTATGTGATTACATGAGCTCTGTGCATATTGTGTATCGAGAACTTGTAGAGCTAAGTGAAAGTAATTGTAAGAAAGGCTTTGTATTGTGCCAAGCTCGGGGAAGGAGGATCTGGTGAGGTGCGCACAGATCTCCTGTCCTATGCAGAGTTGATTTTGTGGCTCTGTGCATGTAAGAAAATTGACAGAAGACTATAAAGAAGGAGAAGAGTTGGTGGACGTAGCCCCACACTGGGGTGAACCATGTATATCCTATGTTCTGATTGCTTTGTGCATTATGGTTGTTATGTTATTGATGTGATTTATGCTTTGTACAGTAATATATGTTAGATGCATCTGATATGGTAGCTTAGTGCTTAGTGATGTGAATGAATG
>JZKD02S0742377.1:0-14921 GCA_000966675.3 Picea glauca
TTTGTGCCTTCTTCTATTCCTATTCTGGTTTCTTCTTCAGATGATGATAGTGAGAATGCAAATCCACCTCCACCTGCTCACCTTCCTCCATATGAGTCCTTTGAACCTGAACCAACACTAGTTCCATCGCTTCCTAGATGGGTCCATTCAACACGAGAAGAAATTGGTGGTCTTGTCAGTGATCCTTCAGATCAACATCGAACACGTTCACAGCTGCAACGAGCCTCTTCTCCTTTGGCTCAAGTTTCAGAGACTCATGATCTAGAGATATTTGTAGAAGCTTCAAGTCATCCAGATTGGGATGCAACAATGAATGAAGAGTATCTTTCTTTAATGACAAACGATACTTGGGATCTTGTACCTCTTCCAAAAGGAAGATAACTTGTTAGATGTAAATGGGTCTATAGAACTAAGTATGCATCAGATGGAAGTGTTGAAAGACACAAGGCTTGGTTAGTTGCGAAAGGATTTTCCCAAGTTGAAGGAATTGACTATAATGAAACCTTTTCCCCTGTATCCAAAATGAATTCCATCTACCTTGTTATTTCCCTTGCTGCCTCGCATAAATGGGAGGTCCATCATATGGATGTTAAATCTGCCTTCTTGGATGGAGATTTGTAAGAATAAATATACATGGAACAACCTCCTGGATATGTCTAGAATGACTCTATCCTTGTTTGTTTCCTTAATAAATCTCTTTATGGTCTTAAGAAAGCTCCCCGAGCTTGGTATGCCAGAATGGGTATTTTTCTTATTGACATCAGATTCTCTATATTCCATTCTAATCCTAATGTCTATACCAACAAAGTAGGAAACCATCGCATTATGTTGATGACCTTATCTTTACTGGTAGTGACTCAAAAAATTTAAACCATGTGAAAACCAGCCTTAAGAAGAATTTTGAAATGACAAACTTAGGCCTTTTGCACTATTTCCTTGGCCTCCAAGTTTTTCAAACCAATGAAGGATTTTTTCTTTCCCAGTCTAAGTATTCTTGTGAACTTCTTCATCGCTTTCACATGGATGAGTGTAAACTAGCCCCTTATCCCTTCCAGTATGGAGTCAAGCTTATTGCCACATGTACTTCTCCTGAAGTTGATGCCACCCTATACTGTCAGTTAGTTGGTAGCCTCTTATACTTGAATCATACCCGTCCTGATCTTTCCTTTGTTGTTGGTCTTGTATCCCGGTATATGCAAACACCCCATGAAAGCCATTGGAAAGAATCTACAAGGATACTTCGCTATGTTCATGGTACAATTCAGTTCGGGATACATTACAGTTCAGAGGGGACTTATTTATTGGTTGGTTTGACGGATTTATATTGGGCTGGTGACCCTGATGATCGAAAGTCTACTGTACATTATGTTTTCAGCCTTGGTTCAGGACCTGTCACTTGGGCCTGTAAGAAAAAACAAACTATTTCACTTTCTTCAGCAGAAGTAGAGTACTGAGCAGTGGTAAATGCAAGTCAAGAATCCTTGTGGCTTTGACAGATCCTTCTAGAGTTTAGATTTGAGCAGAAGTATCCGACCAGCCTTTGGTGTGACAATCAGAGTGCCATTAAGCTCACCAAAGACCCAGTTCAACATCAACACATCAAGCTACACATGCAATTCATTAGAAATCTCATTCATGATCAAGTTATTGAAGTTCTCTTTTCCCCTATATAATATCAAGTTGTAGACATTTTCACAAAGTCTCTTACAGAAGCGAAGTTTTCCAAACTTCGATCTATGTTAGGATTTCAAGAAGTTGTCATTAAGGGGGGATAGGCTCTAATGCCTCCTTCCTTCTCCTTTTGTGTCAACATTGTAAATCCTTCAATCCTATCCCAATTTGTTCTTAAAGGGGGATGTTAGGATATTTAGACACTTAGGAGTTAGTTAAGATCTACTTGGTCTAATGTGTCGTTAGGTAAAAGTGTGTTTCTTAGTGTGTTTCTTTAGTATGCNCTATCCCAAGTTGTTCTTAAGGGGGGATGTTAGGATATTTAGACACTTAGGAGTTAGTTAAGATCTACTTTGTCTAATGTGTCATTAGGTAAAAGTGTGTTTCTTAGTGTGTTTCTTTAGTATACATTAGTATGGATTTGTAGTTAGGAAATCCGATGGCCACGATATGTTCCCAACATAGAGTGATATGGCGGCTCATATTCTCCTCATTCTTAACGGCCATTGATCTGTGGCTTAACACCAAATTGGTCCATGATCTCTATTTAAAGAGCATGAAGGGTCATTTGTTGATGACCGATTATGATAAACTCTCTTGTAAAATATCTCTGTATTTTTTTTATTTTGCATTAATAAACTGCTCCAATTGGCTACTGTAACACCCCTGTTTCCCCCAGCTTGTAAATAATCATAAAATAGGATTACCATGCAAAGGTATGTGGATGATGTAAATGTATTATTGTTAAATTTCCCATAACTAACTGTTGGGGGGTGAAGCCTTGAAGTACGAGCCATGATATCTCTAGAGGAAAGAATCAGTTAATGAAGGAAAGGACTAGTGGCTGAATAATCAACCACCCCCATGAATGGAAACATCGGTTGTTAACCCAAAGTACCACAGAGACCTACAGACCCAAGATTTCTTCTGACAGAAGGAACATGATAGGTCGGAAACCTTCCTAAAGAAGGAAGGTAAGATACACACACACAAACGGCAAGGAAAGGGGGTAGCAAGAGGAGAGACACCAGATGGGAGCGCAAGCTTGGAAGGAGATGCATGAACCAAAAGGAAGAGAAGAGAACACAACCTGAAGGGATTGAACATGAGCTTGATGCTGAGGAAGTATCTGATAAACCTCGTCGAGATACTGTGACATAGAGAAGGTCTCTGAGAGAGGGAATAGTTACCTAGTGATATCATAGCTTGGCACGGGGGTGGCCAGGGTGCTAAGAATGAATGCCTCTGAGCCTATGGTTGGGAGGAAAGGAACACACCCATAGTCAGTTAGCAGGATGCAACTTGTAATACATAAGTATTCTCATACCCTGTGTAAATGAGTTGTAACTATGTAATAAAGTTGGATATCCTATGAATGACTCAGGGATGTGCATGTTTTCTTAATGATTATATTGTATCTCTTTATTCTTGTTTAAATTGTATTTAAGTAATTATGGAATTGTCTAATTTTTATGCATAAATGCCCGAGCCCTGTGGTGGATTAAGTTAAAATAAATGGGGTTTGTGTTCGTCGACCTTGGCCACGGTTTTCATGGGTGCACATCGACACTCCCAGTTGCCCTGAGTCTTTGGGGGTGATAGAGTCTATTAAGATCATGAGAGGTAGTGTAGATATGCACAGAGTCTCTATGAGGCGGGCAGAGGTCGAGAAACTCTTAAGTTCTAGCCTTGATGAAGGAGTGCAAGGGGTGTGTAGAAGACACTTCTAAGTGTTAAGTTCATGAGAAAGATCGCAAAGCTCTTAAGTACTTCATAACTGACGAAGCTCAGGAAGGATAGCAAGATTCAAGTATCGAAAGGGCATATCTTTTCATTTGGAAGACGGGTGGACAAGATTTGTTTGGAGGGAACCAAGGGCTGATATGACCATTGGTTATGGGAAAGAGTGTGGGAGTTAACCCTAGAGCTCGTTGGAGTTCGCATTTCAGGATAACTGCATGTTAGCGCGACTAAAACCTCTGAAACCCAAAGTTGTGAAATGACCTAGACCGTGGATCTATGGATCCTTCAGGACCCATCTCAACCGTCAGATATATGAGTTCAGAGTTCACGCATCAAGAGAATCGCGTGTTAGCATGGCCAAGTCTTCTAAAACCCAAAGTCACGAAGTGATCTGGGTCGTGGATCTCTGGATCCTTCGGGAGCCCGCTTGACCCTATGATATATCAGTTCGGAGTTCCTGCCTTGGGAGAATTGCGAGTTGGAGTGACCAAAAATCCTGAAGAGAGAAGTAGCGAAGTAACGTGGACCATGGATCTATGGATCCTTTAAGATCCCTCTCATCCGTTCGATCGAGGGAAAGCATGCATCATGTCGAGAGAACATGGGGATGCACGTGTCGAGTGACGGTGTTTCCAAGCATGGTGCAACAGTGGAACCCTAAGAGGAGGTTACGAGTCGTCGATCTAGGGTCTACTTGGATAGATCAGGACTGTCAGATCTAGGCCGTGGTCAACCCGACGCTGACCAAATATAGGAGATTTCAGTTGAGGAGTGAGTAAACTCCCAAAGCACGAAGTCTCGAAGTAAAATAAAGTCGTTGATGTTCTGTGGACGTGTGGTGTAAGATCGTGTAGTGCATAGGTTTAGCACTCCGGAGGTTTTCTGTAGAGGTGTTTTATATTTCACCGAAGCCCGGAGGCCCGAAGTCATCATGGGCCATTGATCTCGAAAGAAATTAGGGACTATTGATCCCTTTGTGTCAGTTCATAACCTTGCCACTTCGGAGTTCGGAGGAATTGGTGCGTGGTGGATTGAAAACTCCCAAAGCCTGAAGCACTGGAATAGGCACATGTGGTCTTGGCGTTTGGTCATAGCCTGTGGTCATATGCGATGGTCGCCAAAGAAAAAGGGGCTAGGCCCTAATTTTCCAAATTAGAGACCATGGATGGAGGATTTGATTATTTAAGGAGAAAGAATTTTTTATGCCCCATTGTGGGTGTGTTACAAATTGGTATCAGAGCATGGTTACAACACTTGGCTTGCTTGGGCTCATGCATGAGTTGCATAAAGAGGTATTGTTACTTACATTTACTCCTTGAGGAAAAGGACTGTAGATTGAACTTGTGATTTGGGAATTCTTGTTGAAAATTCAGCACAATAATTTCTTCATCCCTTTGTCAAAGTGATAACTACCCTTACGAGGGTAGTGATATACTGATCAACATTAATGGTAAGACTTGTGTGTGTATATGCTTGAGTGCATGGATTTAATGCATTGTGAAGCTTCTTGATATGAAGCCTGATTTTTAATACCAGTTAGGTATGAATGATATTAAATGTACAAGTGATGCACAGGTATGATGTAAGAGTATAGGTATACTAAAGGCACGAGGTGACTGCCTAGATGAGTGAAATGTGAGGCAAACATTGTTCTTGCCATGATTGAATGAATACCATGGATGCATGGTTGACTCCATTATGAAGAGTCATGAAATTTTTGTTTTGAATGATAGCTTGAGGGGAATGTAATCCACTTCCTTAGGAAATACTAATATAAATAAATGAAAGAGTAAATGAGAAAATATGCTATGTTGTCATGATAAGAGGCAAATGATTATTCCTTTGAGGATCACATGAGAACGATTGTGAGCAATCATGAGTTGACTGATCTTAAACGTAAAGATGTATGTCGGTTGTGAAACATACTTATGACAACTACATACATGCTTATGATTATGAATATAGCTAAGTACATCATGGATGTAAGTTCACAAAAAATAGAATATGTGTGGATACATAATCTGGATGCATGTCAGAAATGCATGTCTATGTTCCTTAAAGAATGCTTGGTAATGAGCCGAAGCTAATTCAAGGTTGAGGCCATCACAGATAGTGATGGATATGCAATGAGGAAGTTGTGTGCTGAAGGAGTTCCCTGTGAATAAAATGTGTAAGGACTCTGTCAGAAGAACATAGTCACAACCCTAACAATTGTTGAAGGTTGGGCAATGGGCTGGAAATCCAACCTATATAAGAATCCTGGATAACATTTTTAAAACAAAATGTGTAGGTGGAAGAATAACAACTGAATGTTAACCACTATGAGAACTGAATGATAATGTGCAGGATGAACAGGTTCCTAACCCACTATGAACAAAAAGATTGTTGATGTATCCAAAAAGGTTAGAATGAGGCCTAACCAAGGCTGCTCTTGGAAAAGAGCAGGAAGATCCAAACCTGGAATAAATTGCAAAAGCCAAGAAGAGGAAAAAGGAGGAACACTTGTCCACCCTAATAACTCTGAATTGCTTACAAAGTTGTAGGTCTTAGATGAGTAGTTGTGAGAACAAGTACAACTGGGCAAGGAGAAGGGATAAATGAGTATGTTTGATTGAATAGTCTTGGTTAAAGCCACATCAACCAAAGGAAGTAAGGCCTTAGAAATAACTCAGTTGGGTTGAAATCCCCAGGTTGTGTGGAAGAAGTGGGAAAAAAAAGGGGAGAGCCCCTAACTCCTTTATTGCTATTTGTTATGTGTTAGAATGTGCTGGATTAACCATAGACAATATCACTATTGTCACACAACCATAGGCTGAAGCCACCCCCGAGCACCTTGACCTTGATAGAGAGAAGAATCTTGGTAGAAAATCAATAGCCAAGAAAGAAGTAACCAAATTTGATCAGAGAGTCCAAACCAGAAAGACCGAAACTGTAGACTTCAGAACAGGTGACAACACCTTCTCCAGGACTTGCACACAAGACTGCCCAACTGCAGTGCACACAAGTGTATCACTGTGATTCTGAGAGTTGTATGTAAAGTGAAGACTGGCACCCTGTATTTATACTTCCTCTGCCAGACTTTCAGGGCAGACTTCTTACTCTGGGTACTAATTAATCCATATTAATTATCTCCTTTAGATGACATATCTTCTAGGGTTATAATCAATTCTTTTCTTTCTTTCAGAATATTCTAATCTTGTTAAAGGTCACAATAAAGGTTAATACATCCCGCAACTACCATAATATCAACACTCCCTCCTAGCGAGGGAGGTATAAGTGATAATGGACTCGAGCTCAAACATACCATTAATGGTAGCATTATACATAGGCTAATTAAATCACAAGCACCTTCATTATTATCCAACTGGATAATATCCATGACACCTGGTACAATGTCAACTGACAGAACACAATTGTGTTTATCCATAGTAGTACAAAACTACTCAATCCATGATACACAGTCACAAACAATGGAACATATCCACCACAGTAGCATACCTCTACTGTCTGGAGACATACAGTCTCCATAGTAATCATATCAACTGATATCAACCTGCATAAAAACATTGTTATGATATAAACTGAGTCATCTGGGCCATTCTTCCACTCACATCTATGAGATCTGGAAGAGCATCTTCCCTTGGAGTAGAACATCAATGATGGGCTATCTGGACTATTCTTCTCAAGCAAGGAATAATAATTGTCATGATTTGTGAGCCTGGACCATTCCCTATCTAGGTCATTCCTCCGACACTAAACAAAGTGGAACCAAGAGAGAATGAGTCTGGCCTAGGGAATGTCTGTCCCTGATTGTTGAACCTGGACCATTCACCTATCTGGGCCATTCCTCCGGTACTAAACAAAGTGCAACTTGGAGAAAATGAATCTTCCCTAGGGAATGACTGTCTAGACCATTTCCTAAGGAAATGAATGTTGTGCACCAACCTCCAAAACAGACCATTCTTCGAAACTGCTCAGAATTGTGAGCTTCGAAAGAATGACTGTCTGGAGAGGCGGACCAGTCTTCTCGATCACTACTGAGAGTGACTGTCAAGAAGAAAGATTGTCCTAGACCATTCACCATGTTAGCCACAAGGGAATTCGTTGTCTATGGTACATCAACAATCCATCGAACCATTTTCATTATGAAAATGACTGTTCAATCTCGACCATTTTCTGAACTGGAAAATGCCTATCCGTCAAAAATCTCAAACCACTTTCCAAAATAGAAAGGAACTGCCCAAGCTAGAATATTTTTCAAACTTGAAAATGACTATCCTCAAATCAATGATATGTCAGTGCTCCCTCCCAACCTGGAGAGTCTCTTCCCTTTCAACTAAGGGAGTTATTTCCACAATCCCTAATTTGTCTCAGAAATATGAAAACTTTATTTTGGACAAAGGCTTTGTCAGGATATCTGTTGTGTGCTCATCTGTGGGGATATACTGGAGCTTTACTTCTCCTTCTTGGACTTTATCTCGAATAAATTAGTATTTGATCTCAATGTGTTTCGACCATTCATGAAACACTGGGTGTTCTGATATCCTTATACAACTCTGATTTTCACAGTGTATTATGGTCGAATTTGGAACCTGATCAAATAATCCAGAAATTAGCTTTCTTAGCCATATTTCTTCTGTACATGCCTCACATGCTGCAATATATTGTGCTTCTACTATGCTGAGTGCGACAGACTTATGTTTCCTGCTGCCCCAAGATATCATAGTGGATCCCAAGCTGAAACACATCCCTGAAGTACTCCTTTTGTCTTCTGCACTTCCTTCCCAATCCGAATTTGTGAATCCATGAAGCTGTATATCACTGGATGTTGTATATCTTAAACCATAGTTTAGTGTCCCATGGATATATCTTAGAACATTCTTTACAACTATCCAATGATCATGTCTAGGTTCCACCTGGAACTGGCTTAGTGTGTTCACGACAAAGCAAATGTTTGATCGAGTATTTACCAAATACATCAATGACCCAATCAATTGTTGATATAGAGACGGGTCTACAAGATCATAATCTGAATCTTTTACTTTTCTTATATCTGTGGTCATACGAGTGTTCATGGATTTGCAATCCATCATTCCAAACTTTTGAAGAATCTTTATTGCATACTTTCCTTGTCCAAGGAATACTTCACCACGCTTCTGCCATACTTCTAGTCCCAAGTAATAATACATGAGACCAAGATATTTCATATCAAACTCAGAAGCTAGTTCCTTTTTGCACTGGATGATGAGAGACTCTTCACCTGTTAGGAATAGATTGTCGACATATAGCAGTAGAATCACAGGTGCATTGTTCACGACCTTGTAGTAAAGATTTGGATCTGCATGACTTTTGGAGAAACCAAGTATCATTAGGTAGTTCTCTATTCTGGCATACCAAGCTCTTGGATATTTCTTGAGTCCATATAAATATTTCTTTAGTCTACAAACATGAGTGTCTCTGGAATGTACTTCAAACCCTTGAGGTTATTCAATGTATACTTCTTCTTTGATTGCTCCATTGAGGAAAGTTGTCTTTACATCCATCTGATGTAAACTCCATTCCATGGAAGCGGCAAGAGACATGATAGATCTAATGGAAGTATATCTAGAAGTAGGAGCAAATGTTTCATCATAGTCTTCTCCCTCCTTCTAAGAGATCCCTCTAGCTATGAACCTTGCTTTATATTTTTCCACACTTCTGTCTGCTACATGTTTGATCTTATAGACCCATTTTGAAGTTACTACTAATTTTTATTTAGGTCTAGGCACAATTTCCCATACATCATTTTTCATGATGGACTGGTGTTCTTCTGTCATGTCTTCTTTCCATTGTTTCTTATGAAGTGCCTCTTCAAACGTGGTAGGTTCTTCATCTAGAAACTTTGTCATATATGTTGCATAGCTGAAGAATCTTTTGGGTTTATTACTTTTTCTGAAAGTCCCACTCCGGGCCTTGAGTCTTTATGCATCTTGTAGGGTAGCTTCAAGCCAATATGGTTGTTTCTTGGTCTTGGGTACAGTGTATGAATCAATGGTATCACACGGTTGCATCAGATGATCAAGTTGTTCTTTTTCTTCATTTTGATTTTTTGGAAGACATGTGCCTTCTTCAATAGGCTCTTCATACTCTTCTTCTTCTATAGTTTCTTGTATGTATTTATTGAAAGCCATCTTTTCATTGAAGGTCACGTCTTTGCTGACTTCAATCTTATGTTGTTCCGGGATATAGATTCTATAGGCTTTGGATGATTCACTATATCCCACGAATATGCCCTTCTTTCCTGAGGGTTCTAATTTATTCCTCTTGTCCTTGGGAATGTGAAAGTAAACAGGTTATCCAAAGATTCTTAAGTTTTCCACATTAGGTTTCTTTCTTGAGAAGGCTTCTTCTGGAGTCATATCCTTCAATATGCAGTGAGGAATTCTGTTCTGGACATATATTGTTGTCATGGCTACTTCTCCCCATAAAAACATAGATAAGCCTTGCTTGTTTAGTAATGCATTCATAGTTTCTTCAATAGATCTATTCTTCCTTTCTGATACACCATTTTGTTGAGGATTATGAGGAACAGTCAGCTTCCTCCTAATCCCTATCAATTTGCAAAAGGCAACAAATTCCTTGGATGTGTATTATCCTCCATTATTTGTTCTCAAGGTCATGATTTTATTGTTTGTGAGGTTCTCTATCTTTGCTTTGAATTCTTGAAACTTGTTGAATACTTCGTCCTTTGTCTTCAATAGATATAACCAAGTCTTTATTGAGTAATCATCTATGAAGATTACATAGTAAAGAGAACCTCTTAGAGATTTGACTAGCATTGAACCGCAAACATATGAATGTATTATATCTAGAGTCTCCTTAGATCTATTGTTGTTGCTTGGGAATGGTTTCTTGATGTTCTTTCTGAGAGCACATCCTTTACAAATTCCTTCATGTGTAGATTGTAATTCTGGTATTCCTTCAACCATCCTTTTGAGAAAAGGTAATGCTTGATAGTTAATATGAGTGTACCTTCTATGAAAGAGTTCATTGGGATTTACTTCATCATGTACAAGAGCTTCATCATTTTTTTCTATTAGTCTGTATAGATTTCCTTCACGGGTTCCAATAACCCTAGCATTCTCTAAGTTGGAGTATTTATGCCAAGATAACACTTTTCCATCTACGAAAGCTATTATGTTTCTCTTGTCTTCTACGCAAGATATGAATACAATATTCTTTTCTAAACCAGGTACATATAAGACATTGCTCAAATGAACATTGTTACCTGTTTTCAACTTGAGGAAGGCCTGTCCAATTCCTTCGACTAGGTAAGTTCTTTTGTTTCCAATCTCTACCTTGTACGGTGTTTTCTTTTCATTTATATTGGAGATTCTGGCTTGATCTACCGTCATATACCTAGAAGCTCCATTGTCAATTATCCACATCTCATCTTCAAGTGTTCTTGTGAGTGTTGAGTAGTGTAGAGGACTAGTCTTTTCATTCATGACTTTGGTTGACTGATGACTGGTTAAGATTTGACCCAAAATTTCAACCTTGACGTTTCTGCCTTCTGAGAGTNGAGATCATGATGATCACGAGAGAAACCCTAATCGAATCAGGTTAATCAAGAACCTAACAACGGAAGTGAACACGAGCCGTTCATTGAAAGGAAACCAATCTCATTCGTCAAATCGATTTCAAGATTCAATGGAGTTAACAGATCAAACGCCAGTTGTTCGATAAGATTGACGACCCGTATTCATTACAGAGATTGAACTCTTCGATAAAGAGCAAACACATTGGGGATTCCACAAACACTGTGAACCGTTGATCTGTGAATGATCGGTGGGTGGACCTTCAAGAAACCCACACATTAATACAACGTAAACTTGTACTGTGATTGGGTTCTGTGGTTGAATTTGGAAAATCGAGGCTCTGCTCTCAGTCTGAATTATCGATCAAATACTTCGATGCCGAGGTTTTTGTATTTGGAATTGTGTGGTTTATAATCGATCTAGGGATAAGATCAACGACTCGTATTCATTGCGGGGAATTTATATGCATGTGGGTTAATGTCAGTATATGTACCCGTAAATTAAAATCAATATAGTTTTGTTTTGAGTTCGGTGTCCGATCGTAGATCGGACGACCCGTATTCATTGTGGAGATCGGAAGGAGAATTAAACTGCGAGCCAGTTGAGGTTTCACAAGCCCTTGCAAACGTTGGATCTGGGGGAAGATAGATCTTCACCATCGAATTGCAGACAAGGGGTTAATCCGAGATCATAGCGCCTGGACATGGGAGCTGAAAGGATAGTGCCTGAAAAGAATAAAGCTGAGGTCATAGCTCTCGGTCGCATGAAGAGAAAACAAAGTTCATCCGGGCCAGTCAAGGAAGATAGAGTCTAGCACTCTACGATTAGATAGTGGTCGCGGGGACTGGATCTATGGGAATCAAGGTGTTCATAGTTAGCACATTGCATGGAATGCATTGAGGGAATGAATGTTTACATAAGAGGGAAGACGATCGATTTCCCATTAAGGAAGGAGGACTTTCCAGTACTCTACTTAAGTTATAGAGGTATTAAGGAAAANGTAGTGTAGAGGACTAGTCTTTTCATTCATGACTTTGGTTGACTGATGACTGGTTAAGATTTGACCCAAAATTTCAACCTTGACGTTTCTGCCTTCTGAGAGTGCCAAGAGATGCACTGGACTAAGACGCACTTGAATACCTTCTTCTTGAGTGAGATGTTCCATCATAAGGTGTTGGATCAAGGTTTTAGGGTTTCTGCAGCTACACCTACTAGTAACACTAGCGACAGTGCCTTGGTAACTGCTCTTACTAGAAAAACCCTAGCACAATTCTTCAACGTGATTAGTATCCTTATGGATATGATTCCTTCCAGCAATTAGACTGAATGAAGGAGGTACAGGCCCATAACCTGTTAGAATGTGCTCGTTTAACCATAGACAATATCACTATTGTCACCCAACCATAGGCCGAAGCCACCCCCGAGCACCTTGACCTTGACAGAGAGAAGAATCCTGGTAGAAAATCAATATCCAAGCAAGGCTAATGCACCAAGCAAGAAGTAACCAAAGCTGATCAGAGAGTCCAACCCAGAGAGGCCGAAAATATAGACTTCAGAACAGGCGGCAAAACCTTCTCCAGGACTTGCACACAAGACTGCCCAACTATAGTGCACACAAGTGTATCTCTGCGATTCTGAGAGTTGTATGTAAAGTGAAGACTGGCACCATGTATTTATACTGCCTCTGCCAAACTGTCAGGGCCGACTTCTTACTCTGGGTAGTAATTAATCCATATTAATTATCTCCTTTAGCCGACATCTCTTCTAGGGCTATAATCAATTCTTTTCTTGCTTCCGAAATATTCTAATCTTGTCAAAGGTCACAATGGAGGTTAATACCTCCCGCAACTACCATAATATCAACATTATGTTTCCTCTGGAATGATAAATTTGATTTACTAATAAAGGTAAATGTTTTGACACATACTGACGATGATTGTATTACTTCATAAACAATTGAGAACTGTTTGTATTGCATTCATGAAAACCTTTGAGGATAATGTGATGAAGAGCATACAGATATGCTAGGACATTTTGAAGATGTTTTATGGATTTGAATGGATGATACATGCATTTTAATTGATATTCTAACCAATGATGCATGTTGTGTATAAAAAGGAATTGGAACTGTTGAGGAAGACAGTTACCAATGATGGGCAACCTCAAGCACAGGATGACCATGGGAAGGCTGTGGTAGAAATATTATTGACAGGACTATAAGAACCCCCCTAAAGCACTATTGATGAGGTAAAAATCAGAATGAGGGTGCTAGCAACCAAGAACATGTATGAAAAGATTGGGTGAGAATCCCTTCTGAAATATTTTTATTGTCTCATGTTATGCACAAAATTTCGAAAGAGAATTTGTATGCCATGGATACCCAAGTAGGGTATGATTCAGGAAGGAGAACCCAAATGATGGAGGTGTGAACCTCTGGTAGTGAAGCATCTGAACCAAATGATGGATTGTATGATGTAGGAGCATTTGAACCAAATGATCTATGTGGACTCAAAAGGTCAAAAACCTATACTAAGAGATCGTAGAAATCCCTTTGATCAACTACAGATCGAGATCATGATGATCACGAGAGAAACCATGATCGAATCAGGTTAATCAAGAACCTGACAACAGAAGTGAACACGATTCGTTCATCGGAAGGAAACCAATCTCATTCGTCAGATCGATTTCAAGATTCATTGGAGTTAACAGATCAAACACCATTCGTTCGATAAGATCGACGACCTGTATTCATTACAGAGATTGAACTCTCCGATAAAGAGCGAACACATTGGGGATTCCACAAACACTGTGAACCATTGATCTGTGAATGATCGGTGGGTGGACCTGCAAGAAACCCACACGTTAATAAAATGTAAACTTGTACTGTGATTGGGTTCTGTGGTTGAATTTGGAAAATCGAGGCTCTGCTCTCAGTCTGAATTATCGTTCAGATACTTCTATGTCGGGGTTTTTGTATTTGGAATTGTGTGGTTTATAATAGATCTAGGGATAAGATCAACAACCCGTATTCATTACGGGGAATTTATATGCATGTGGGTTAATGTCAGTATATGTACCCGTAAATTAAGATCAATATAGTTTTGTTTTGAGTTCGGTGTCCGATCGTAGATCGGACGACCCGTATTCATTGTGGAGATCGGAAGGAGAATTAAACTGCGAGCTAGTTGAGGTTTCACAAGCCCTTGCAACCATTGGATTTGGGGGAAGATAGATATTCACCATCGAATTGCAGACAAGGGGTTAAGCCAAGATCATAGCGCCTGGACACGGGAGCTGAAAGGATAGTGCCTGAAAAGAATAAATCTGAGGTCATAGCTCTCGGTTGCATGAAGAGAAAACAGAGTTCCTCCGGGCCAGTCAAGGAAGATAGAGTCTAGCACTTTACGATTAGATAGTGGTCGCGGGGACTGGATCTATGGGAATCAAGGTGCTCATAGTTAGCACGTTGCATGGAATGCATTGAGGGAATGCATGTTTACATAAGAGGGAAGACGATCGATTTCCCATTAAGGATGGAGGACTTTCCAGTACTCTACTTAAGTTATAGAGGTATTAAGGAAAAGAGAATTTCTTGGGTGGCCACGAGTGTTGGCACTCTGGTTACTAATGAAGGCATAATGCTTAGGTGCATTCAGGCAAAACTTTTAAGTTTCATGTGTAATGATTTGGGATCGTGATCGGGCTATAGCGGAAAGTATAGTCTTGTTGTAAGAATGAATGAAAATGAATAAGCCATATGATGAAAAGGTTGGTTAAATTCCAACACACCATGGCCAAGAACCTGTCATAAAATTTGACAAACTTGAAATCAATGCAAGAGTGCATTGGGTATGAATGTGGCCATGAATATTGGCACATTTGTTAAATCCTTTGAAATGTTGAATTATGTTTTGAAAGGTTTGGTATGTT
>JZKD02S0742399.1:0-14921 GCA_000966675.3 Picea glauca
GGTGAAATGAAACTATCTGTCACACCAGAATCAAACAAAATCTTAACATTGATATGATTTAGCGTACCTGATGACTCCACCACCGTGGATTGATGTTTGGCCTGGCGGTTATTAATTGTTGCATAAATATGGTGGCTGCTACTTGCTATCCCCATCGACGCCTTTCCTTCTCTATGCACGAACCCTGATTGTAACTCCGAACAGTCACGCTGGTAATGGGGTCCCCCGCACCCCCAACATGTAACACCAGATTGAACCTGTGCATTGTTATGT
Organism: Picea glauca; assembly: GCA_000966675.3. NCBI lineage: Eukaryota > Viridiplantae > Streptophyta > Pinopsida > Pinales > Pinaceae > Picea > Picea glauca. The sequence goes on from JZKD02S0742399.1 coordinate 274, forward strand.
GTCTGTCTTGGAAATGAGTTCCTTCCCCTGGAACCCCTGCCCCTGCTCACTGTTCCCTGAGATGGTCATGGTCCTGTCTGCACCGTTGGCGATGAACGAGATGCTGCACTCGCTGCCATTGAAATCCTTGCAGCTATTGTCCTTGGCGTGAATCTGTTACCATATGGCGGTGGCCTTGAGCCCCCTCCCCTAGGAAATGTCCTCGGGGCCTTTCCTACGAATCCAGGGCGATGCGGAAATGTCGATCTTGCACCCCCATCTAAGTTCATGTGTTCTTCCACATAACACACATTTTCCACCGCCTCCGCTACTGAAGACGACTTCCATATCCTCACCATAGCTCTTATCTTAGGGTTCAACCCATAGACGAAGCGCTCTGCCTGTCGTTGGTCATTATCCATATACGACACATATTTGACCAGTTCCATAAACTTGATCTCATATTCTTATACCGTTATGTTTCCCTGTACTAAGGCATGAAATGCCCCTACCTATTGTTCCTCGTAGCACGCCGGTAGATATTTCCTCCTGAACCTCTCCTTGAAAAGTTCCCAAGATACTGTGTCTGGGGTAAGGTGCAATTGTCTTTCCAGGTTGCCCCACCAATTCAAGGCACTGTTCCTTAACTGAAAAATGGCGATCTTCGCCTTTGAGTTGGATGCATAGTCCCTTAAGGCAAAACACCTAGTCATGCCTTCCAACCATGCTTTCGTGCGTTCACTGGCGCGACCTCTGGCAAACTCCGGAAGTTTGATCTTCTGCAACTCTCGCATGATGTCTTCAGGTGGAGGTCCTCCCCCTGAATCCCTCGACGCTTTTGGATTACCCGTTCCAGACGGTGGAGGTTCCACTTCAGTCCCTGCCGGTTGTCGCCCCTTTAAAGTCTCGTTGATGTCTTCCAACGAGCGCAGTATGAGGGCTAGTTCGGGCGATGGTGGTGGTGGCGCTGGCGGTGTTGGCGGTGCTTACGAAGACGCTCCCCTGCCTCGACTCCCTCGAGTCCTAACCATCCTGTATGCTTTGACCTGCATCAACCAAAGTTGTCAGGGTGAGTTCTAGGATGTTTTAAATTGGTGCTACTAAACTTAGAAATAGGGTTAGGCGTAAGTTTTCTTTACTTGTCTGTAAATAGACATTACTCCATTAGGGGTTGGCTAGGTTAGGGTTATGTTTAAGCATCTAAGCTTCGTTTCTTCGCCCCTACGAAAAGAACTATTGGTTCCCTTTCCCTGTAGCTATGCTAGCCTTGCGCTTCACTCGCCACTTCCTATGCTTACGCTCCTAATGCATATGCCGCCTCCTTCCCGCTTGTCCTAGTCTGAGCCCTTTAAATTTACGCTTACAACTTGATTAAAAATGACTCTTGACCTTATGTTTATTAATTTACGCCGATATGCGTACACCTATCGACAATGGCACAATTAATGATCTTTTAATCTTAATTAACCTAAAACCATTATCTGATGGCTACACATTGAAAATGCTTGGCATATTCTTAGTCGTCCTCCAAAATCAATGGGTTAGATTTATCGTTCATAACTTTCTTGCATTTATCAAGGCATCCGTTAACATGTTTACTTTTTNAATCAAACAAAATCTTAACATTGATATGATTTAGCGTACCTGATGACTCCACCAATGTGGATTGATGTTCGGCCTGGCGGTTATTAACTGTTGTGTAAATATGGTGGTTGCTACCTGCTCTCCCCATCGACACCTTTCCTTATCTATGCAAGAACCCTCATTGTAACTACGGACAGTCACGCTGGTAATGGTGTCCCCCGCACCCCCAACAGGTAACACCAGATTGAACCTGTGCACTTTTATGTGTCTGTCTTTGAAATGAGTTTCTTCCCCTGGAACCCCTGCCCCGACTCGTTGTTCCCTGAGATGGTCATGGTCCTGTCTGCACCGTTGGCGATGAACGAGATGTTGCACTCGCTTCCATTGAAATCCCTGCAGCTACTATCCTTTGCGTGAATATGTTACCATATGGCGGTGGCCTCGAGCCCCCTCCCCTAGGAAATGTCCTCGGGGCCTTTCCTAGGAATCTAGGGCGATGTGGAAATGTCGGTCTTATACCCCTGATCAAGTTCATATGTTCTTCCGTGTAACGCGCATTTTCCACCGCCTCCGCTACTGAAGACGACTTCCACATCCTCACCATAGCTCTTATCTTAGGGTTCAATCCATAGACGAAGCGCTCTGCCTGTCGTTGGTCGTTATCCATATACGACACATATTTGACCAGTTCCATAAACTTGATCTCGTATTCTTCTACATTTTTGTTTCCCTGTACTAAGGCATGAAATGCCCCTACCTGTTGTTCCTCGTAGTACGCCGGTAGATATTTCCTCCTGAATCTCTCCTCGAAAAGTTCCCAAGATATTGTGTCTGGGGTAAGGTGCAGTTGTCTTTTCAAGTTACCCCACCAGTTCAGGGCGTTGTCCCTTAACTGAAAAATGGCAATCTTTGCCTTTGAGTTGGATGCATAGTCCCTTAAGGCAAAACACCTGGTCATGCCTTCCAACCATGCTTCTGTGCATTCACTGGTGTGACCCCCGACAAACTCCGGAAGTTTGATCTTCTGCAATTCTTGCGTGATGTCTTCAGGTGGAGGTCCTCCCCCTGAATCCCTTGACACTTCTGGATTACCCGTTCCAGGCGGTGAGGGTTCCACTTCAGTCCCTGCCGGTTGTCGCCCCTTTAGAGTCTCGTTGATGGCTTCCAACGAGCGCAGTATGAGGGCTAGTTCGGGCGATGGTGGTTGTGGCACTGGTGGTGTTGGCGGTGCTTGCGATGATGCTCCCCTACCTCGACTTCCTCGAGTCCTGACCATCCTGTATGCTTGACCTGCATCCACCAAAGTTGTCAGGGTGAGTTCCAGGATGTTTCAAATTGGTGCTACTCAAACTAGAAACAGGGTTAGGCGTAAATTTTCTTTACTTGTCTGTAAACAAACATTACTCCATTAGGGGATTGGCTAGGTTACGGTTAGATTTAAGCATCTAAGCTTAGTTTCTTCACCCCTACGAAAATAACTATTGGTTCCTTTGCCCTGTAGCTACGTTAGCCTTGTGCCTTACTCGCCACTTCCTAGGCTTAGTCTCCTAGTGCCTATGTCACCTCGTTCCCGCTTGTCCTAGTCTAAGCCTTTTAACTTTTCGCATACTACTTGATTAAAGTGACTTTCGACCTTATGTTTATTAATTTACGCCGAAAGGCGTACACCTATTGACAATGGGCACAATCAATGATCTCTTAATCTTACTTAACTTTAAACCCTAATCTGATGGCTATGCATTGAAGATGTTGGCATATTATTAGTCGTCCTCCAAAATCAATGGGTCTGATTTATCATTCATAACTTTCTTGCATTTATCAAGGCATCCATTAACATGTTTACTTTTTAACATTTACCTACCACAAAAAAAAAAAATTGTTGTAAGGTTATATAATTACCACGTTTAGTGATTAAATAGGATTAAACTGCGGCAACTGAATAATCATCCACAACTGCCAGCCACGTTTCAGCGTTCACCAACGCTATGTATCCTTCGACGTTGGTGTTCTTCTTAAGACGTCGCGTTGAGCACATACGTCCCTTCGTGGGCTCCTCTATTTATGTCTTTGGCGCTTGATAGCTTGGCATGTGACCTGTATGGCTCTAAAAGGTGCTTGATAGGTTGGCATGTGGTCTTGGGCATGACAGTTAAAGTATTTATTTATGAAATTATTTGTAAAAGAAACAACGCATGGCGCGTTGGTAGGGCGGCCATTGTCAAAGCTTTGCACGGTGGGGAGGTTCAGGGTTCAATTCCCATGGACTCCATAATTTTTTTTTTTTACTTAGCCCTATTTTACTCAAACCTAACTAATATTTTATTAATCTTTTAATAAAATTAATAAAGCTAATAAGTTTAATTAATTATTAATTAAACTTTATTAATTTCATAATTAACTTTATTATTTATTTATATTTTGTTTTTTTGTTTTGTTTTTATACGCTAGTGTAAATTTAAATTATAAAACTAAGATTTAAAATAAATAATAAAAAAAAGAAATTTAATTATTCGAAATGAAAATTTAATTATTAAATAAAAAGCATTATCTGGCAGCCTTTAAGGTCGGGCTCGGCATGAAGCCCATGTGCCCGGCCTCTGACTCTCACTACCAAACACCTAAGCTCGTTTCTTTCCTCAGCTCGTCGTTCTACTTCCTTGCCTCTTTCGTTTTCCTAGTCTGCCAGGATTGTTATTCCGGAGCTGAAATCACAAGGGTTTTCGCTGTATATTGTTTCAGCGTTGTAAGTTTGTTGAGGTTTCAGAAAAAAATTATGCATATATAAATTGGATGCGCGCAGGGAAAGGGTTATTTTGACTCTCGTTTTGATACATTTGCACGGAAGTGAGGTGAACCTATTTTGTTTGGATAGAATGAAGATCGTTCCAGTACCATGCTTGGAATATAATTATGCATATCTAATAATTGATTAAGATACAGGAGAAGCTACAGTGGTTGATCCCGTGGAACCTCAGAAGATTTTACATGTGGTAGAAGTACATGGGTGAAGTCTTGACAAATCCCATTGTTGGGTTTTATATGAATCGAGATGTGTTCGGTGGTGGTGGAGACTTTATCACCTCTCCCGAAGTCAGTCAGATGTTTGGCGAGTTGGTTGGAGTATGGAGCATGTGTTTATGGGACCAGATGGGCCAACCGAAGCAAGTGAACCTTGTGGAGTTGGGTCCAGGATGTGGAACACTTATGGCTGACCTTTTTCGGGGCACTGCAAAGTTGAAGGAGTTTTCAGAAAGTCTTTCTGTGCATTTGGTTGAGTGCAGTCCCGCATTGATAAAACTTCAGCATAATACATTACGATGTACTGAACACAACATAGAAAGGTATAACAGTAGGGATGGACATGCATTCAGTGCATTATCTGGAGCTCCCATTTCTTGGCATGCTGATTTGGAACAAGTTCCTCGAGGAGTGCCAACCATCATTATTGCCCATGAGTTTTATGATGCTCTTCCTGTGCACCAATTCCAGAGAACTTGTGGGTGGTCTGAAAAGCTCATTGACATTGCAGAAGACTCCTTGTAAGCTGCCCTCCAAGTTACGAAAGGCTGATTGATTTTGCGTTATTCTGACCTACTTCTATGTCCTATCAAAATTGAAAGCAATCAGATTGGTTATCTAACTGACCTGTAGTGATGGTTTTCGTTTTGTGTGGTTCCGAGAACCAACAACTGCCAGCAAGTTGTACTTAGCTAAGCACCTTAAGGGGATTTCCCAGATGAAATGGTTAAGTTGGAGCATGTTGAAGTTTGCCCTCAGGCTGTTGAATTGACAGAGAATATTGCAAAGAGGATTTCATCAGATGGTGGCGGTGCACTCATCATTGACTATGGACAAAACAGAAGAATGTTTTTGGTTCTTATGTTTGTTTAAATTATTTTAGAAGTTTACTCATTCTCTGTTTCTCTCATTTATATATTAAATACTGTTTAGTTCTCTTATTATTTAACATAGGTATGGCTTTCAAACCATGTTATCACCCATAGTGTCTTGTGTCTCTTCCGTTTTAGTTTCAAAAACCCTGCAAAAACCTCTTGAATAACAGTAAGAGTGTGTGTGCATTAATAGATATACATAAAGGCCGGCGGGACTTAACAGCTGGTTCAGATACAGGGAGACCTTCACCCCATGCTACAGCCCAACCTTGATATGCACCGCGCCCCTGACCTAATTAACGTGAAACTGAACAGGAAAGGCTTTCAATTACTCGAAATGCAAAGCGATAATAGTAGTAATAATAACAACAGCACTAATAAGCACTTTGGAGCTGGAGGTCACGGTCACGCGATGCCACGGCATGCGTACAATTCATCTTCTATTTCAGGCCATAAGAGGGACAACAACGGTTTCGACGTTGGGCGCGGTGGTTCTCCAAGTTCGATCTATGATTTATGGTGTTAGGGTTTTTATTTTAATTTTTTTATTTTATTTTAATTTTTAGTGGCAAATACAGGCTTCCTTTAGGAAAAATAGACTGCATATCGGTGGCTAGAAAATTGTGGCAAATTGACTATCTTTAGAAAATAGCAATGTTACTATTGCATCTAATAGAACTCTTTAAAATGGGGCTTTATAGGCATTTACAGAACTGCTAAACGAGGTCAAAGTAGTCCACCAAAGGTTTTGTTTTGCTGCCAAAGAATGTTTTCTTTTTCTTTAAAATTATTATTTTTATTCTGGAAGTGCTTCTAATAACCTTAGCGTTGTTAATAACCTTAGTTGCGTAAATAAGAGATTTAAATAGGAGATATATATAGGGTTTCCAAATTGTCTATACAATCTATCCGATCATTGGCTACTGGAGAAAAACAATTGCTTGGCCCTTTTCTCTACTCAGGTAAAAATCATGAACTATCTAGTAAATATTGAACTAAGTACCTAATATATTACAATATATAGGAAGTACCGAGTATCCCGTTAAGATTATTTTCATCTTTTCTTTTAAATTTATTATAAGAGAGCTTGTGAAGAAATTCTTAGGTTACTATGGGTAGGTAGGTAGGCCCTTGGTTCCAGATTTTGAACCAAGGCTCTGATACCAAATGTAACGACCTGACTTAATTAAATACAAAATTAAAATTCAATTAACATATAATTCCCTTACGTAATTTATACATTCACTTCAAAAGCATAAATATTCTACATAAGTTAAAATCTATCTACAACATGGAAATAACTCAACAATTCACATATAAATACCTATTTCTGATGCTAATTCCCGTCGATATGACTGTGCCTTCCCTGCTGACTTGCTGCTGTCTTGCCTAGCCTGATGAACTGACCAACACTGCCCAAACCAACTATCCACCCAGCCAGCTAGGAGCAGCCTGACCAGCTCCCTAGCTCCAGGAAACCGAAAGGAATCCTGGCCCCCGTGCCCAAAACCCCGAGCAACCCGGTGCACTGTGTCAATGCCACTCCCAAAATTTCACCTCCCTCTCTGCAATACTCAGAGCTCCCAAAATCCATCCCCAACTCTCGTAGAATGATCTCCCTTCCCACTCCTTCCCTTCCTTATCCCTCCTTCACCGACTCTTCCCCCTCATTAATTTCCTTATCTCCCCCTTATTAATTTCTTATCCCATTCTTTAATGCCTTATCCCCCCTTCATTAATATCTTATCCATTTCTTTAATGCCTTATCCCTTCCTACATACGTAAAGCATTTTAATTAAACAATTTAAAATTATTAAGCCCCCCTTTAATTATTACCAATATCATTGAGTGTGATAAGTAATAATTAATTAATTAATTAATTAATCAAAAGTTAAAACAATTAATTAATAAATAAATAATCAATTAATATTATTAATACTAATCATTGTTTAATTAAAACCATATTAGGACAATTAATTATTTAATAAATTTTACTTAATAATCCCTAAGCATGTATTCATCTAGGGTTGTTACAATTTAATTTTGAAAATCTGATTCTGAAATTTTTACTAAGGTACTTTGGTATGTCTCCTTAGGTCCCTGTAAATTTCATAGTCTGAAAATTCCCAGAAAATAAGTTATAGAGAAAATGCCAAGTTGAACTATTTGAAACTAATTTTAAGTCCATTCAAAAACCCTAAGTTCCATAGGGTATATCTCAAAAATTGTAAAGAAAAAAAGTTTTAAATTTATGTTGGATTTACTTATGTATGTCTCCTCAGATCCCTAAACATGTCACAGTCTGAAAAGTCCCATAGAAGAAGTTATAGAGAAAATTCCAAATGGACCTGTTTGAAATTGATTTTAGGACCATTCGTGAAACCTAATTTCCACATGTAATATCTTTTTTTTTTTACTTGAGGTACTTCTGTATGTCTCCTTAGATCCCTAAAAATTTCGTAGTCTAAAAATTCCCAGAAAATAAGTTATAGAGAAAATGGAAAACAAACATGTTTGAAACTAATTTCAGGACCATTCAGAAAGCCTAACTTCCACATGGAATATCTCAGAAAGTATAGGAACAAACATACATGATTTTTTTATTAGATGTATGCATATCACTCTCCTCTAGATTCTCAAAATTCCATGGTATGAAATATCCAAACAAATAAGTTATAGCTAAAATTTCAAACTGGCCTATTTGAAATTGATTTGAGGAGAATTTAGGCACCCTAAATTCCACAGATAATATCTCAGAAAGTGTAGTGAACCAAGGTACAAACTGTTTACCACCTGTAACCATAGATCGCACCTCCATCCCCACAAAATTTCAGAGTCTAAAACTTCCCAGAAAACAAGTTATAGAAAATACTCCAAACTGACCTGAAACAAATTTTACAACTCTCCCCTTTTGGAATGATATACAATATGTTCTCATCCACTTCTTCAAATGTTATTACATTTTTGACCCACACAGTTTCTCTCAACACTTTCTCTTTTTATAATTTATCATAACCCTTCATGAAGGCACATGTTAATTAAAAAAGACATGACACCCATTGATCAAATGATTGATCCCCTTTCTTATTTCACTTTTCCAAATACCATGGGATTCCAAACCCATGGTTTTGAAGCCCCCATTTCCCTTTTTACTTTTTCACATGCACCCCGTTTTGTTTTTTTTGTAAGTTAGAGATTGTATTGAGTCCTGCCAAGGAAGTTACAGTTGTATGTAGTTCCTAAATATGCATGTTATCCATGCCCTTCTGGGAAACCACCGCTTCCATACAAAAATAAGAGAGAAACATACAAAATTGACTGGGATGCCATGCAGGGCATAATGTTGAAAGCTAGATAAAGAAAAAATAAATATCACAAGAGCCTCTACTTCGGGACTTCGCATTTCGCGAGGTCGGAAAGTGTCTCCCCTCATTTCTCCCCATTCCTGAACTCCGAACTCCGTGCATATCAAATCAACAGCCCATGACTCTCCGTGAACCAATGGTCAAGATATCCTATTCGCATTTCAGAGCATCTGGACTTTGGTCCATTACGATTTTGCGACCTCGCAACCTTGGGAATTCGCAACCTCACGATTTTTTGACTTCACGACTTCAGGTCTTCGCAACCTCATGCCTTCAAGACTTTGCGATTTTTGGACTTATGAACTTCGTGATGTGGTACTTCACAAATTGGGACTTTGGAGTATGATTCCCTTCTTTCCTTCTGACTCCCAAACTTCGAACCAGTGGTCCTGATGACCTGATGACCGTGTGACTTCGAGCTTCCCAGGTTTTCACGCTTCTTCATGCCAATCTTTCGAGGTCCGACACCCCAAGATTTCAGAACTTTGGGACTTCGTGAGTCTTCTCTCTTGTACTCTTACAGAAGGTTAAGTCTCAAGCTCTTAATTCCATTCCTTCAGAACTAACAACTAGGATATTTTGTAATAATGGGAAATAGGTTGAGAGAAAATGGATCTGTAATAATGAGATGGTTATCTTATCTTCAAGGCTCTCATGTATAAATGAGAGTGCTATCTCTTCATGAGAATTCAATTAGGAGAAATTAGAATTCAATCAGTAGTAATCAAGTAGAGAATTAGAGTAGTCATTAATGGTAGTTACTAGGATTCGAAAGAGAAGGGTATTCTTAGCTTTGATTCATGGTTTTGGTTTCCATGCTTTCATTTTGTTATGAAGATTGATTTGATTATTGTAATGTAAGATTGCTTCATTTGTGTGAGCTCACATATGTTGTTGTGTCATTCAACTCTTCACATGTTGTATTTTCTTTTTCTTCATGTAGTTCTCCATTTCTAGATTAATTCCATTCACACAATTTCTCATTCCTAGATTAACTTCATTTACACAACTAGATTAATTCAATTCCAAGTTGTGTGTTAGATTAATGATTCTCTTTCAGTTGCGTGTTAGATTAATAATTCGATTTCAGTTATAGCTTAAACATTAGATTAGATTAGTCCCGCTTCAATCTTGCATATACTTTGTGTGTGCTTCGTCAGTTTATGAACTCCGGGTTGAAAAATTAGATAGTTGGGCAAGTACTACAACTCAATTAATACAACATTAGTTCAGCCCAATATAATGACTGTCGTTCCTTGTCACGATTGTTGTTCATTTTCTTGTTCATTTGAACAGAACGATTGTTGTTCATTTTGTCACGATTGTTGTTCCTTTTGTTGTTCCTTTGAACCGAACTATTGTTGTTCATTTTGTTACGATTATTGTCCCTTTGCAGGGGTTGCATCTCTGGAGGATGGGTATTGAAAATGGAAGGTAAGAACCTACAACAAGTAAAACGCTTGTGTCAGTGCCTACCTTTGGATGATGCATAGAGGTTATATTTTAAGACATCTTTAGAGCCCAACATTTTGGCGCCGTTGTTGGGGAAGCACGATGGATTGGAGTTTAGATTTATTTTTCATGCAACTGTGATTAGACATGCTCCTAAATCTAAGGTGACATATGGGTAAGGACATGTAGCGTAGTGTAAATTTCAATTCCTGCAAGTGTGGTAGTTTAAATTTMTTTTTCATGCAAGTGTRATTAGACATGMTCCTAACTCTGAGGTGACATATGGGTAAGGACATGTAGGGTAGTGTAAATTCCAATTCCTGCAAGTTAGTGTAAATTTCAATTCTACAAGCGTGATCTACATGTGTTGATTCTAAGGGTCATAGAGCTGCTTCAGTGTAGATTCCTCACTGTCCCTACCAACTATCAGGATCGTTTTAATTTCCGCAACTGTGAAGAGTAATTATTTTCCATTTCAGTAAGAGTGCTTTTATTCAAGTTTTGTTTCATTTAGATTTTGGTTTTGGGTGTTGTAAGAATCTTTTTTTTTAACATGGTTTAACAATTAGTTTAAGCTTGGAACAAGTCACTCAGGTCCTAGCAAAATTCAGGATCTCCAAGGATGATTTTAGGGGCTAAATTTTGCTCATGGGTTAATTTTCCATGGTTTTTCCAAAAATGAGATTTGCTAGTTTAAAAATGATTCGCCCAAATTCTATAGGATATAATTATTTTACCTTAAAAATCGCCAAAAGTTTATAAAAACTATATAAAACATTTAGAAATTTGAATATTTTGACAAAAATATCGCCAAACATTTATAGTTGACATATGAAGGATCAATAAGATTTTCCAAGGTTTCTACATTTAAAAAAAAAAATCCATCTTTAAAATCATCCCTGAGGATCTCCTCTTCTCTGGAAGAGGAGATATTGCCAATAGTCTCAAGCTTAATTACTCCTCTAGAGACGAATGAAGAATCAACATACGAAGAATACTTCATATTTAATAAAGAACAATTAGGTGAGTAGGAGGTCGAGCAGGACAGCAAGAAGCTGCAACATGATCTGAGTAAGACAAATTATGCCTATGAAAGCCTGATCGAACATTGGTTTCAAGAAAGTACTAGGTTAGTTCCACTTAGTTTTCCTTTTCATTTTGTTAATTTATAACTTCAATAGCTAATTTCACACACCCATACATATTCTCAACTGTCAATTGCGAAATTGAAAAATAACATATTTTTATCATTGTTGTGTGCATGGCTACATTGGTTGTTTGATTATACGTAACTACTCTCTCATTTCTAATTAGCGTAGTGTAGGTAGGGTTTTATTTTCAAGTTTTTTTATTTTTGCTAGAATAAGTATGCTCTCGTCCGTGCTTCGTACGATCGCGAGGATCAGAAAGTAGGATGACTGATTGGTTGATTTCAAGAATATCAATTAATTGACGAAACAAATTTTTTTCCTAATCTATTTTTCATCTTCCATTTGATCATAGATTTTTAATAAGCTTGAAAAATAAATTTTTATTTTATTCTTTTGAAAACATAATAAATAAAATACATGTTTGTGCATCTTCCATTTGCAGATCAAAACAGTAAAACAATAAACAAAACAAAAATCTTTAAAATAAAAAAATAAAAAAAATAAACAAATGCAGAAATTGATTTGAAGATATCTCACAAACTGGGATGTGTGTTCTTATGATTTTTTGACAGGAATTGCACTATGTGATGATAAAAAAAACCCAGTAAATTTCAGGCCAACCTAGTACACGGTTCTCGAGAAAATAAAAATAGTCACCTTCATCCTTTTCTCTTATATCTCTAGATATGTGCATCAGATGAATTTGATTTTTGGCATGCAAAAGTATTGGGACCATAGGAACCTTCCCACAAAATTTCAGCCAAACCCAGTACACGGTTTTCAAGAAAATCAACATAGTCACCTTCAACCATTTTATAGTTTTCTCAAAATTCGTGATGTGGGTATCTCTGATTTTCGGTATGGGGATGCATGTGACTGGTAGGAACTTACACACAAAATTTCAGCTCATTTCAGTTCGTCGTTTGTGAGAAAATCACATTTAATGTTCGTTGTTACACCCTACAAATACACTCTTGTAGCAGTCTGCAACAAAAACAATAATAATAATAAAAAAATCGAATGTAATATCACAGTAATAATAATCGAACATAATGATTAGGAGATCTGATTTTATGGGTGGAGGTTATGGGGTCAAACCCCATCCATGCCATATTTCCAGCGATTTAATGCACTTTCAGCGATTTAATGATCTGTTATGTGTTTTGTTGGAGTCTCCCATGGTTTTAGCATCTGCGACCGCGTGCATGCTCCTCAAAGACCTGCGATCAAAAAAATATGGAGTAATTCGGGTACCTCCGTGCAACGATGATACATTGAATTGTCAAAGCAGGGAAAGTAGATCCATATCATGAACTTCTCATATCCAGCTGGAGTATTCATGGTGGCTTGCTGGCGCAGGTATATGAAAGTTAACATGCATTGTTTTATTTGTTTTAGCCTTTTTGTTTTATTTGTTTTTTTATTATTGGTTTGTTTTATTATAAAACAATTATAAGCAATTTCCTTTTTTTTTAATAAAAACGTATATTGTTTGATTAATTATAAACAATTTCTTTTTTACAATAACAAAAAAAAAAAAACATATATTGTTTGTTTTTATATTTTGTTTTATTATAAACAAAAAAAAAGTAATATAAAAAAATAATGATTAAAACAACAAAAACAAATAACAATTGCAAATGGACGTTTTTATAAATTCCTGAAAACAATATGAACACATGTTTTTGCGATTTTACGCTAAGCAAGCAATCCACGATGAAACAATCACGTGCGCAAAGCCCACGACAAGAGGTATAAAACACATTTTATTTTTTCGCATTTATACTTCTTTTTGCATGTTATGTTTTTCTTCGAACATCTCACAAGTTTTCATGTTGGATTTGTACTAAGTTTTTTTTAGGTGCGCAGACGATCGCATCTTGTTGCTAAAGTGATTTTCAAAAATCACAAAAACTTTTGAAAAAGACATGTCTTATTGACTTCTTGAAGGAGCTAATTCTCGTGTTACACATCATGGCGTTTGCAGTTACACATAAACCCGTTCATAAAACCATTTGCGCCACAAATGTCTTCCTCCAATTCTCCTTCAAAGCAGATTGTTCATCCCTATGTTGAAGCCCATCTTCCATTGACTTATCCTTCATGACTTTGCACACGCCTATATTTCTGACTCACATACATATCTTTAGTTTTTTTCAATTTTCCTTGTCAATAAAACTATCCATCTCACTTTCCATGACTACATTGCCTTGCCATAAAGACTGTTACAACTGGGATGTTTTCATTTATAGTCCTACCACTCTTTTTATCTGAAATCATGTTGACTTATGTGGGATTCCTTAAGGCCCACCTTTCAACAAGTCTTTCCCCATCGACCTCAACACCTTATCTGGGATATAGACTAGAGTCCATTTTTTAGTACCTGGAGGCTTGCATGCCTTAATGGAAAGTTCTCTCGCTGAATATCATGGGAATACATCAATGTCCTTTGATCGTCAGATCTTGCACATGGATCGACATCAGTTCATTCATTCACACTTTGCAAGATGTACTCAGGTACCTTGGCACTCATTGACATCAATGGTGAGTTGCCTCGCATTGGTTAACGACATTCATCATTGGTTGGTAATCCAATGACTTCTTTTCATGCTCGACATCGACACATTCATTTGTATGATTAGAATTGTACCATCAGGTTTAGCAGCGGGTGAAGACTATACACTTTTCATGAATCTATCAACAGTTATAGTAGCATGACTTCAACCATATGAGACTACCACAATTCCACTTTCATACTTTCTCTTTTCCATGATTCATTCAGTAGCAGCTCATATCCCTCCACTTCACAGTCTCTAATCCAGCAGATAGCAGTCACAGCTACAACAACAGTCACTTTTCACATGATCCTGTAGCAGTGACATCTTCCATGCTCTAGTAGCCGCATCACCCATATTCCTATTGCATAGTTCATCAACATTTTGGGTAAGTAGAGATATGTTATTTTCTAAACTTTAATCATGTAATTCCTCAACTGCTAGCAATAAATAATTTGGAAATTTCCCTCACCCAGTTCCCTTTCATTTTCACTTCTATGACTTATGCCACGTTGCATGAGGACATGCAACAAGTTAAGTTGGGGGTAGGGGACTTTATTCGCTATCATAACTCCACTTTTCCACTACCATCATTCCATTTTCCGTCTCCTTTACCATTTATGAACATTTCTTTTCCAACGATACTCTGTTGCACTTTGCTTCATAAGC
>JZKD02S0742410.1:0-14920 GCA_000966675.3 Picea glauca
GTAGAGGTCCTTTCATAAAAATGTAGAGAACATTTCATTAAAAACGTAGAGGACAATTCATTGAAAACGCAGAAGACAATTCTCGTCACATTATTAATGATGATTATCATTATTATTTTATTATTTTTTTATATAAGTAGATATATATATATATATATATATATATATATATATATCACAAGTATCACTTAGACCTAGACGTTGTTTTCCTAGGCTGGGTGGTATTTTATTAGGGAAAATGTTTTAATCTTTCTGATCATGTTATTCATCCTAAGGTCATCTAGGTTTATCCATTTATTACTTAACAACAAGATGTGCCCTTTAGTATGCACTAGGTGCTCCAAGGGTGACACTCACCTCATTTTGTTTCCCTTATGTGACGTGCGATTCAGGACGCACTACATGCTCCAAGGGTGCCACTCACCTCATTATGTTTCCCTTGCAAAACATGTCTTTCAGGACGTACTACATTCTCCAAGGGTGCCACTCACCTCTTGATTGATTTGGTAGACATACAAAAAACCCTGGAGTGAATAATCCACCAGGTGATCTTGTGGGAGACTAGGGGCCTCTAAGGAATAATACACCTACCTTATTGCACGCCCCTTAGAGTCATCGTGAGTGACTTTCGTAGTCGACCCTCACAACATCGTGGGTATTTTCGAACTCGATAATCATTAACCTACATTTAGAGCCACAACGGGATTGCTAGTAGGTTGTGGCAAGGTTGTTGTCCACACCTCTCCCTCAACGTCTCTGGTTATCGTGCATGACCCCTACACTCCACATGTGAGTCAGGTCAAAAAGATATCATCAGCCTACATCATCAAAGAATCATATCAGAATAATATCCATAATAATATCATCTAATTAGATGCACAAATGTCATATATACAACAATCAAACCCCAATAGTCCACTCCCCAACTCGGTCCAGAGTCCAAGGGGTTTCATCGATGCCTCTCTCAAGGTCCAAAATCCTGCACACTCAGGAAAACCAAGTCGATAGCACCTGGCTATGTCAATACCACAAAATAAGAAGCCATCAATCCATAATGCCTCATAATTATAATCAAATGCCCAATAGTATAATAATTTGGATCACTTGCAAGCAAGTGTCCTCAAAGAATAAGTTCACTCATTGCGCGCAAGAGCAATATGTTACAATTATTTAAATAATTTCTTCTTTGCAAACACTTCGACTACTTTGACCTTTTGGGGCTTCTATATGACTCATGAGGGTTCTCCAACTTCACATGGCCATAACTCTCTAACCGTGAGGACTTATGTGGTGTTCCACATACCACCATAAATGGCATGACATGTACTATCCATCTCGAATAGTCTTACTTGAAAATATATAAAAAATAATACCATTATCCATCAAACAAACTTGGGTCCATTTCCCAAACCTTGTGCTACCAGAATTCACTATCTAACTTTCTTCAACGGTTGACATCAATGACAACCAACCCAATTAATCAAAAACTCCCAGGTATCAATTTTTTTTTTCATTGTTTTACTTGTAATAACTTTGGACATAAACTTGTAGATTGCAGAGCTTATGGAAGAAATATTCAAGAAATAAATGTGTATGTGACTCCATACAACATTGAATATGACAAATTCCATAATTATGGACACATAGCTCATTACTGTAGAAGCATGATGGATAATTCTATGAAAGAGAACACTGATATCAAATATAGGAAGATTTGGAAAAGAAAACAATAATAAGTAAAGAAAGAATAGATGAATGAAGAACACCCACAAGTCATACTCTCAGGATTTGTAGTAATACGAGATCAAGATAAATCTACAGGCAAAGAGGAAAATGTCAGAATTCAACAAGATGATAATTCAGGAAGATGTCAGAATTAAGATGAGATAAGAAGAAGATTACTCCACTTTAGGGCGACGTCCTCCACCTTTCTCAGACATCCATCCTGGAGACTCCTAGTAAATATGAATATGGAAGAGGGGGAGACTAAGAAGTAGATCTACAAATCAGAGAACTATCTTTTGAGCAGTCTAAAGTGTTTGCAGATTTTGGAAATGAAGTTCCAGAAAGGTTTAATGGTAGAAGTGCAAAATGTCTTATAACACTTTGATTGTTTGAGGAACATCTTTCATGTATCAATTGATAGTAAATAAGTACATCATTGGAACACTTCTCAAGAACAGATTCGTAATTGTATAGAGGATCCCACATATGTATTTAGACAAGGATATATCCAGTACAGATTGTTCCAAACATGTAGAGTAAGATTTTCATATTGAACTGATAGCTTGAAAAGCAGGGATATAAAGTGATTAGTTGAAAAATATGTGAAGAAGTCTTCATAAAGGTAAAGTGGCATATGTGCCAACATTGTATGCAGTTGAGTATCTGAATCATGGATAGTTTTATGACATATGGAAAAAGATGAATTCATGAGACACTTGGCAGGTACAAAAGACATGAGTCAGAGTAGATGCATAATGGTGAATGAAAGCATATTGATAGGTGGAATCATTTAGTCACAAGAAGGAAATAAGTGAAAGGAACAAAATAACATGGGAACAAAAATCGTCAACATAATCCATACCATCAAAGGGAAATTGTTAAAAATAAGGGTCATTGATGTGAACTTGACAACCCTTGAAGATTTGAAGTCAAATAATTTTTGAATGCTTTTTATATATGTTAGTGAATTACAAGAGGAATAACCAATGGAAAATAAGCATCGAAAGAGAGGAAACATAGAAAGTACAGGAAGCCCCACATTGATCTACACGTAATATTGTAGATAATTCAAGGGAAGAGAAATTGTCATAGAAAGAGACTGGATTAGAAGCATGAATACAGGGGAAGACATGTCAATAGGGGGAGTTACCCTTTTTCATATGATGTAAAAGAGGAAGAAAGAGAAAGATCAACAAAGAAATATTAGAAGAATGAATATAGGTAGAGCAGACCCAAACAGACACCCTTTTCCATTGATGTCAAAGGGGAAGAGAAACATGAGGAGAGAAATATCAGGAGGATTGGTCACAAGTGGACCATGATTTTTGGAGTATGAGTGTTTCCATCAATTCCAAAGGGGGAGATTGTTGGATAGTTAATTGTCATTGATGTTGTTGGATAGATTGTTTTCATTGATGTCAACATAAGTGGTTGTCATTGATGTCAACAAATGTGATGGGTGCATTTGAAGAAGTATCCAAGAATCCCCTGAGGTGTGCTCATGAATCCCGAAGTTGTTTGAGGAATAAGGATACGAAGGACAATGTAAATGCAAGTAGCACACTCATATATTCCTCGTCATACAATTTCCAATGGTAGGTGGTACATCATGTAGTTCCTCACAATTAAGGATTTATGAGATCATGAAGTTGAAAGCCCCAAAGAATGGCTAAGAATACCCTAAACAATTACAAATCATTAATTAAAGGGTAAAGTGGTTTAATAAGAAATCATAGGTTTCCCCTAAATTTAAGGAAAGAAGTTACTTTTAAAAGGCATAAATACACTTCAAGAATTCTTTCATAAGTATATTCACACAAACAAGTTTATTGAATATATTCTAAGTGAACAAGTGATCTATTAGTGAATATGTTACAATGATTCTAAGACAGTGAAGGAAGTGCTAAGGTGAAGGTTTTAGGATGGAAAAGGAGAGTGAGGGTTTTTGAGAAACCCTAGTTTGGATAACCCCCACGGGTCATGCTATTGGTGTCCCATGAGACACCCCTGCGGGTTGTATGGACCTCGTCCTACGAGGCCTCTCTAGTCGACTGGTCTTAGTCCTACGAGGCTAAGGAAAATTTTGGGGGGATGCTAGTAAGAGGCTTATGAGGCCAAGGAAGAGTTATAGGTATGAAATTTTGTGTATGAGATCAGATACATGTTTAAAGGTATGTTTATATGCATTTTTTGAGGGTTACATGTTGGTGATGTTATGGTGCATTCTTAAGGTATGTCTTTGGTTTCTTTGTGAGTTTTGGTATATTCCTTGAGGAAAATCTTGGATACTTGGAATATGGTTTTTTGTATGGTATATTATTGAGGAATATCATGAGTGATATTGCACATGTTTGATGGTATCTCTTGGTAAATGGTTTATGGATAATGGCACATGCTTGAGGCACATGGTTTGAGGTACATATTAGCTACATGTTTGAGGGATGTTATGGTATCTTGGTATCTATTTTGGTATATGTCATGGTAATGTTATCACATCTTATGGTACTTGGTTGAGGAACTTCATTGATGATATGTTATTGTATATGGTGTATGTCATGATTTCTTGACATGTCATGAGTGATATGGCATATGTATGAGGCAAATTCCTTAGTGCTTGGTTGAGGCACATAATGTGGTACATAGTTGATGTCTGGTACATGGCATAGATGATTTTAGGGGATGAAGTTCCATAGAATAAAATTCCATAGAATAAAATTATTTTACCTTAGAAATTTGAATATTTTTAAAAAAATATCACCAAACATTTTACATTTTGTATACTAAGGACTAGTAAGATTAGCCTAGGTTTCTACATTTTATTATAAATTTTGCATCCTTAAAATTATGCTTGGTACATGGTGCATGGTTTTGGTATAAAATTGAGGTGTATGGTTGACCATTGATTTTATGGTACCTACACTTGGCATATCCTATGGTACATGATTGGTGATATTGAGACACATATTGGTAATATTATGCTTCATGTGTTGATGATGATATTGTACATTACTAGAGGCATTTCTTGGTGATCTTGGTACATGTTTTGGTACATGGTAAGGTACATGTTCTGGTACATGGTCGATGTACATGGTTTGGAACAGGTTCTGGGACATGATTGATGTACATGGTATGGTACAATTTTTGGTACATGGATGATGTACATGGTATGGTGCATGTTTTAATACATGATTGATGTAAATGGTATGGTGATGGCTTTGGTATCCATCTGAGTGGATTTGGTTATAGTTGGTTGATGATGGTATATCAGTGACAATGATAGTGACAGTGATAGTGATAGGGATAGTGATAGCTTGGATGATTGCTTGATCATTAGTGACAGGTTGACATGACAATGATAATGACAGATTGATGTGATAGTGACAATTTAATGTTATAGTGATAGTGATAGTGGAAGGTTGTTGTATCAGTGAAAGTGGTAGTTACAGGTTGATCGATGGTAGTGACAGGTTGAGTCTACACTTATATTTCTATGTGGCGGGATGGGGAAAAGAAAGGGGGTTGTAACCTCATTTTAGTTGATGTTAGACAACTTAGGGATTTGGATATTCCTTCAGGTTGGAGCCTATAAATAAGGGGGTCGTATCCTCCTCCTGGTTGGATATATAGAACCTAGGGAGTTGGATCTTCCTTCAGGTCGGAGACTATAAACTAGGGGGTTGGAGTCTCCTTCCAGTTGTAGCTGAACAATTCAGGGAGTTGTAGCTTCCTTCAGGTTAGATTATGTAAACAAGGGGTTAGATCCTACTTCTAGTTAGTTCTGGAGAATTTGGAACTTGGTGCCTCCTATGAATGTATTCTTGATATATATAAGAAAGTATTTTGTGGTTTTCTCCCATTTGGTTTTCCATGTAAATTATGGTGTATTATGTATCTAATGTGATATTGTTTAATGTTAATTCTTATAATTATATGCTCATGATATATTGAATGCAATCATAAATGATATATTGCTAATAAAGTTGAATTTTATATATTTTGATTGAAAGTGGTAAAAATTGCTCATATTGATTCATCCTCCCCGCTCTCAGTGTTCCAACAAATATTTTTCTTGAGGAAGGATTGGTTGATCTTTCAAAGTGCCTCCCTTGAACGATAATAATGTTCTTTAATTCACTTCCCCAATATCCTCCTCGATGTGAATACTAATGTTGAGGAATGATTGTGTTATCCTTCCTCAGGATCCCCCTCAACATTTTAATCTTGAGGAGGTTCGATCGAACCTTGCTTAGGATCCCTCATGATGAGAATAGTATTCTTTAGGAAGGATTATTCAATCCTTCCCCTTTTCCTTCTCAACGATATTACTATTCTTGAGTAAGGTTCATATAACCCTCTCTCGTACTTCCCCTCAATAAAAATACTATGCTTGATGAAGGGTTAGTTGACTCTGCCTCAAGAATAATATTATTATTGAGGGGTGGCATGGGAGAAGATCATCTGACCCTTCCTCAAGCATGGTAGTATTATCAAGGGTATATGTAGAGAAGGGTTGAACAATCCTTACCTTCTTCAATATCCCCATCAATTTGGATATAAGATTGTGAAATGGTTGATCAAACTTAATCATGCTCCCCCTTCTTCAAGTTTAATATTGATGAAAATACTAATATTGGGAGAATGTCTAATAAATATTACCTATGCTATCCCTAGACACAAATAATATCCTTGATAAAGGTTTGGTTGGCCCTTCCTCAAGCTTAACCCTGATGCAAATACTAATCTACAGAAAGGGTTGATCGGAACTTCTCATAGGCTCACCCTAGACATGAAATATTATTCTTGAGGAAGGGTCAATCCACCTTTCACAAGTCTCCCCCTCAACAATAATACTAATATTGAGGAAGCGTCGACTAACCATTCCTCTATCTCCCCTTATATGTGAATACTATTATTGAAGAAGGGTTGGTTGACCCTTCCTTGAGATCCCTACAGACAAAAATACTAGTCATAAGGAAATGCAAATTGACCTTTCTTTAAGCTCCCCCTAAACATGAATAATATGTTTGAGGAAGGTTTAGGTGACCCTTCACCAAAATCATTTTAAATGATAATATTATCCTTGAGGTAGGTCTATTGACCCCTCCCTGAGATTCCCTATGAGAAGAGAACTATGCCCAATAAAGTTTCTACTAAGCATTCCCCTTATTCCTCCTTTACGAGGAGGTTATTATTGAGGAAGGGTTTTCAAATCTTCTCTGGTCTCCCACTTAATGAGAATACTAATATTTAAGAAAGGTTGATTGACCCTTTCCCTAGCTTCCTAAAAAAATTGACAAGAACACTAATCTTAAAAAAGTGTTGGCCTACCATTCCTCGTGTTCCTCTTAGACATGAATATTATTCTTTTTAAAAGGTCAACTGATCCTTCCAATATCTCCACGAGAATACTAATATTGAGGAAGGATTGCTGAAATATTCCAAAGGATCTTTCTAAATTACAATAGTGATCTTTAAAAAGTGTCAGGTGACCCTTCCCGTGTTCCCCCAAGATGAAAATACAATATTTAAGGAACCACTCCCCCTACACTTGAAATATATAWTTAATCCCTACATAAAGCCACATGTTCAAAAATCTCCATGTAAATCCCTATATATTGAATTATTACATTTTTTTGTATTAGTGTTGTCAGATAGACCCTTAAATTGTAAGTGTACCCTTTGTCTCTTATATATATCAAGGAGACCTAGTTTTAAAATAATCTTRTCCTGTACATTTGYTCTATTGTAAAATGAGGTTTCCCCCTCAAAYAGGCTTTGCAATCATTATTATATTATTATCAAAACATGGAGTTACTTATTTTTCTATTTTTATTCTATTTTGGGTGTTCGATGTATAGCAATTGGTATTCGAGCATACAATCCTARGGTTTTTCTCATTAAATTGAGTCATCTTGGTATTTTCACTATAATTTTTTTTATGGAAATTTTCAAATAGTAAAATTTTKGGAGACTAAGTATACATAGTAAAGTACCTATTGTCAAAATTTTAGGTTTGCATTCACTACACTTTAGGAGTTATAGCCTATATAGTTTAAGTATTTTGATTGATCCTGGATTTAGTCTCAAATGAGTCATCTTGAAATATTTTCTATAGCTCTTTTTGGTGATGTTTCAAATTGTAAAATTTCTAGAACCCTAATTATATATATCCAAGTACTTTTGATAAAAAAAATTATATTTTTTCACTATAATTTCTAATATATAGCATGTGTAAGTTAGGGTTTTTTACTAGTCCTAAAATTAGTATTAAATAAGTCATATGTGATTTTTTTTTATAACCTTTTTTTGGTTAATTTTGAGACTATGAAATTTTCAAGAGTCTAAGGAAACATATCCAAGTACCTATGGTAGAAATTTCAGGTTTTGATTCACTATAATTTCATAATTGCAAGCCTTGCAATTTCACTCTCTCGAAAGGAACACAATTTTTTATTTTTGGGAAAGTTATCATAACTTTTTCTTCACATCTCATAGTTAATCGAACATGGGGCATTGAAAACAATAATATCATAATACCACATAATAAAATTTAAAAATCAAAGGTGCATAAATTTCATATTTATATCAAGTGTAATATAATCTTGTAGAACATTATCTAAATCAATGTTTTAAAGGTACATAATTTACAATTGACATAAATGTTATTAGAAGATATATTTATAGTTATTCAAAAAGTGTGGTAAAGTTGAATATAGAATAAATATAGATAAATATTATTATTATCTCATATGACAGAGGATGTTCCAAAATATACTACACTAATTAAACCTCGAGAGACTTCAACCATGGCTCATGAAGAAATTGAAGAGATGCAAAACAAACTATCCAAATTGGAGAACCAATTTAAGTAAATGGGTAATGTTTTCTTCAAAAGGGTTGATTTGTCACATGAGAAATAATTAATTAAAGTAAAAATGGATAAAAATATGGAACTATTGCAAAATTCCATGGAACAAAAGAAGGAACAATTACAAAATTTTGGGGATCAAAAGATGGAGCAATTACAAAATTCCATGGAACAAAAGATGGAACAACTACATATTTTGAGGGATGACAATATGGATAAAAATATGGAACAATTAAAAAATTCAATATTATTCGTTATATTGCAATCCTAGATGAGATATTCCGTAAAGGAGATATTTGGATGCAAGGAAATCATGAAAAAAGGCAGAACAATGTGGAGAACATAAAGATTGAGTCCCATAATCATGATCATTCATCACTCCAAGATCCTCATCATTGGGGATTCAAATCAACACCAAGTAAATACATAATTACCAAGATTTATATAATAAAAATTGATGTAAATATCTTATAACGTGGATATTCCAAATGGAATAATCCTTTGATCTATATCAAGTTCCAACTTTACAAAAGGTAACTCTTGCATCCTTGTGTTTAGAAATGGATCAATTTGTTTGGTACCAATGGAATTGTGAATGAAAAAATGATGTTGTTGTCTCTTGGTCCATTTTTATGGATGAATTGATATCACATTATGGGGTATTAAGATAAATAAATATTTACTTGATTGATAAATCTACGATAAAGAGACCCAATTACAGAGAACATTCAATAATTCCAAAAGCTAAGTCTCGTTCTAAAGAACATTTGAAAGGATAATTTTATAGTTATCTTTATGGAAACTTTAAATTAGAGTATTCAACACGAGGCACATCTCATTGAACCTAAATAACTAGATCATGCTTCCAGTGTGGTAAGTAAAGTTGAAAGTAAAAATATGGCTACTGGAAGAGTGGACACTAACAACTATAGAGAGAACAATTATCCCTCTCTTAACATCACTCAAAGTACAAGGTTGATACCTCATTAAATGAATGAAAGAAGAGAAAAGGGATTATGTCTCAATTTTTATATCATGTACAATAAGGGACATATATGTGATGGGAATAAATTATTCTACATAGATGGTAAAGAGGAAGAAGATCAAGAATTGGAACCATTGCAAGATTTAAAACTAGAAGAGACTACTCTAACCATATCTTGTCATCGATTAGTTGGCATCGGTACTCCACAAACCCTCATTATATAAGTATATATAAAAAATTAAAAGGTAATAGTGTTGATTAATTTTTCTAGTACCCATAACTTTATTTATTGCAAATTAGTGAAACTTCTTAATTTCTTTATATTTCCAACACCAACGTTTCAAGTAATGATTCCAGATTGAGGTACCATAAATTGTTCAGGGAATTACCATAGTATTAAGCTCAACATGGGGGAGTATTTATTGGATAGTTCCATTATTGTGATCCAAATGGGTGGTGTTGATGTGGTATTAAGGGTCTAATGGTTACAATAGTTAGGAATCATGACTCTTGATTTTTAGAAACTTTTCATGATGTTTTCCTTAGAAGGAAATGAAATTGAACTCAAAGGTATCGAAGGGAAACCACATAGAGTTATAATCTCTAAAAACATGAAAAAATTACTAAAAAATTGACACCATGGTATAATTTCACAATTATTCTCATTCGATGTTCAAACATCAAGACCTTCTACTCTAATAGATCTCCAAAAAGTTATAAAAAATAATTTCAAGGGATTTGGAGAGATTCCTAGGGTATTCCACCTACTTAAGATCATGACCATGTTATTCATTCTCAATTGGGAAGTGTGCCACCCAACATCATGCCTTACAGATACCCATATACACAAAATAGTGAGATTGAGTGTATGATTCGAGAAATGTTATAGGTTGGCATCATTTGACCTATCCAAAGTGATTTCTATCCACTAGTGGTGATGGTTAAAATAAAGGAAGGTTCATGGAATATGTGTCTAGATTATAGGCAGCTCAACAAAATGACCATTAAGGATAAGTTTCTTATTCATGTCATTGATGAATTATTAGATGAATTCAAAGTATAAATTTTCTTTACTAAGTTAGATCTCTATTTTGGATATCAACAAATCAAAATGAAGAAAGAATACATCACCAAAACAAACTTTAGAACACATAAAGGAAATTTCAAATCTTGATTAATTATATTTTCAAACCCTTCCTTAGAAATTTGTGTTAGTATTTTTTAATGACATAATAATCTAAAAAAAATATTGGAAATATCATGTACAACATTTTGACATGGTATTAAAACTAATGGAAGAGAAACAACTATATGCAAATCATTTTTAGTGTGCCTTTGGGGTTCAAGAAGTGGAATGTTTGGGTCATATTGTATCTCATGATGTCAAAATGGACACTAAAAAAATTAAAGATATGATGAAATGGATAATTCAAAAAACCTTGAATAATATTAGAGTATTATTATGATTGATGGGATATTACCACAAGTTTTCAAGAATTATGGTCAAATAGAATCATCTCGAATAACGTTATTAAAAAGGGATTCATTTTCTTGGACTCAAGAAACAACCAAATATTTTGAAAATTTTAAGGAGTCTGTGTACGACTCATGTCTTGGCCACACCTAACTTCACCAAAAACTTTATTGTGGAGTGTGATGCATCAATACATGGAATTGGTGCACCTTTAATGCAAGAAGAAATGCCCCTTTCCTTGAAATAAGTCATCTTAAAGGAAATAACTTACTTGAAAGAATTTATGGAAAGGAAATGTTGTCCATATTACATGTATTTAAGAAATGACACCCTTACCCAATAAGAAGACACTTCAAGGTAAAAAAATAGATCATGATAGCTTTATGTACTTCTTGGAACATAGATTATCTTCAGAAGAGAAAAATAATGGGTTATAGATATGCTAGGTTTTGACTATAGGAGGACATTTATGATGCTTGAAAACTTACCTCATGATCAAGAAGAATTTGTTTTGGGAAGGTATTAAAACTAATATTTAAAAATTTACAGTTGAATGTGTGATATACCAAGCGAATAAGGGAGAAACAATCAAGACCCTAAGTCTCCTTCGAACACTATCTATACCAAGTCAACATTGGGAAGATGTTTCAATGGATTTTATTACAACTCTACTCAAGTCTAAAAAAAAAAAATTCCATTGTGGTGGTAATGGATCAACTCACAAATTATTCCCATTTTTTCTCTTTTTCATCCTTTTGAATAAAGTATAGTAGCAACATCATTCATGTAAATAGTTCAAAAGTTGCATGGAATCCCCAAGATCATTGTTAGTGATAGAGATCCAATTTTTACTAGAAATGTTTGGATTGCACTATTTTCTTGTTTGGGTATTGAATTGGCTTACATACCCTCTTACTGTCCTCAATCCAATTGGAAAACTGAGATTATGAATAAATTTCAACAAGGATATATTCATCTCTTTGCATGTGATAAATATACACAATGGGTCGAATGGTTTCCCTTAGAGAAATGGTTCTACAAGATTTCCTTCCATAATTCATAAAAAAATTCCCCATTTATGGAACTATATGGATATCATACTTCATCCATCACATCACCCTCGAGAGGGAAAGTGAAGTTTCAAGAAGTGGATGACCACATAGAGAACCAATAAGAAGTTCTCAAAATTTTTGACGATTGAAAACGTCAACATAGTTTCGCCTGCAAAGTGTTGCTTAAGCCTATTATATTAAAACTAATAATACTAGTAGGTGGGACCCCCTTGAACTATTAAATAGTATATCTATGAAATTTTTATGTTGAGACGATGTGTGACACATGGTTGATGAATATCTTGTGTTATTGGTTATAAAATGATTTTATGAAAGGTTGGTTGCTTACGCTACTACAACATATGCTATTCATTAATGTCATTTCAGATTATTCTTATTACACCTGCATAACAAATATGTTAGTGAAAATTGTAGAAATGTAGTTTTGAGAAAGAGAAAAGTACTATATCTTATGCAAAAGAGACCTAGTTCTGCAATACTATTAAGTCCTAGCTAACAAGAAAATAGCTATGAAATAGTTTTTTAATTACACAATTTATATGCATGTGGTTGACTAATTGGTGGCACATTTTGGCAAAGTGATAATGCAAATGGTTATACAATGGTTAATGGAATTAGGTGGCCAATATATATATGATATGGAACGTTGGTGGTATACTTTGGCAAGTCAAAATTTTAATGGTTATGTGAATTGTTACATGGAATTTGGATTATGCTATGGCTTAAGTTAGAAAGGTGGCATGGTTTATTGGTTTTGAATGTGTTGATATTCTCGATGCATGGGTTGATTAGTGGTGTTAATGGAGGGCTCATTGGCATGTATTTCTCAGTAAATGAGATGTGGGTGGAGGCGACATGCATTTAATTCACTTCACATTTACCTTTCCCATTGGCCACCACCCTAGTCAGACTATTTTTTCATCTTGTTGTTGTGTTCTCTCTCCGGATTTTTGGCAGGGTGAAACCTCTCGACCACCTCCCATCTTAAGGATTTCGATTAACAGGTATGTCTCTTTTGGCCATTCTTACTCTAGTTATGAAATAATTTTGGCTCAGTTGTGTGGGTTTGTGTTTGTCCTGAGTGCTACAACTGTGTGAAATTTTGGTTTAAATGGAAAATGGATGGTTCTTCCGTAATAGTTTTAAGTTCATCATTGTTATTAGTCTTCCTGGGTGATAGTTCTTTGTTACCATTACATTTTGGTTGAAGGGTTTTATTTAAATCATGTCTAGATGGTTACCTTCATGATTCTGGGGTTTAACTAGAGCCCTTTCTTCTTGTTTCAACCCTGTCAAGGAACTGTCTTTCGTTCACAAGTGAATCATAATTCTCCTTGTGCGTACACCTTTGGCCTCGAAGTTTCATTGTAGTTAATTTCATTCCTCCTGTGAAGGCTATCGTGCAAACCCTTAACCCTCTAGACTAGATTTGCATAGGGATACTATCGAGTCTGTCGAGTTTTTCCCAGTTATTTTGGCCTATTGCTTTGAATACGGGTTCACCCGTTAGTAGTATAGCAGTCGTGTTGGTATGGCTTTCGTCACTGCCTCTATGATAATAGTTTGAAACTTACATTGCCATTGCAATTCTAAAGTTCATAGTCACTCGTCTAATGTCAAAGAAATTAGTTGTTTTTAATGGAAGGGCCTCCACCCACTTCGATTGGATGCATGGGTATACACAGCTACCACAACTTGTTTGGTCGATTGATTTTTTCTACCACAATGGTGAATTGTTGGTTGATGTAGAGTCCCTAGTTTTGCACTTATGGTGATTTGGTCAATGGCTAACATTGGTCATGAATTATTAGGGTTGCTCACACAGGTAGCATCTGTGTATGGTGTTTTTCAAATGAAACATGAGGCATGATAACTATGGCTTCCCTGGGGCCGAAGGACAATCAACTGGATAATTATAGAATGCATATCCATGAAATCCTTGTGTTGTTGGTTGAATAGGCCTGGGTGTGCACGACTTTGATTGAATCACAGTGTCACTTAAACGAACCAACCACTTATTTATGTGCACAACCCCAACATGATATGTTGAGTTATTGGCACGACTATGTGTTTGTTGTGACAAGTGCAAATGTTGTATTGTGGAGTTTGGTTGGTTGCACTCTATGTGTAGTATGGATAGTTTGTTTTATACTCATTGATACCCTTAGAGATTTTAAGCATGCTATTTATTAAAATTGACCACTGTTGATGGCAGTCGTGTCGGGTATTTGTCTCGGCTTTTAAGTCGCATTGAGATGTTTTTTTTACATTGGCATGGTTACATTGCCTTGGAAATTTACTCCTGCATAGCCCGTGTCTAAATGATGACTGTTGGTTGTATAGTCAATTGTCATTTCAGGCATGGCATGTGAGGTTTTGATTATTTTGATCTTTCTACTGCTTATATATATGGGAATGAATATCATTACATATATTGATTGGCTCTATTACATAAATAGTGATTTCATTATTATTTTGGAAACGCTACGTTTAAATATAGATGTGGATTGGGGAAATGTATGGCAGTGGTGGATGTTAATGATTACGGATTGAGAATGAGTGTTGTTGTTAACTGTTATAAAATGTAGAGTGTGCGAATAAAGGGAACATGATCTCTTACAAATTGTGTGAAATAATTATGTTTTGTAGTAGTAATGTGTTGGATATTAATGGGCAATGAAATTAGGCAAATACACAGGAATTATGACTCAGTCATCTGATTGTTGGTTGATGCATATTAATTCTTATAGAAAAATATTTTATGGATTTCTTGATTAATTTCATGAACAATAAAC
>JZKD02S0742421.1:9084-20412 GCA_000966675.3 Picea glauca
CCGAAATCTGGAACCTTTCGGTTGAAACCACGAACGATCATCATGTCCTCCAATGCGGGCTAATCGGCGGCTTGAAAGTTCCATCATTGCAGCGTTTTGACACATGGCTCGTGCGAAAGCACGAGCTCTCTTTTTGCTCGGCCAAACCCTTTCGGTGGTTGCTTTGTATTTCAAATCGACCATTCTGCTGACGAAACCAAACATTTTCGGTGGTTAATGAGCACGCCGGGGGCTCGCCCAAACCACCGAAAGTCGCTTTTTTACACCTTTGGATAAAACCAAGTATCAGAAATTTTATTGAACTATGAAAACAGAAAACTAGTTGAGCATGCAACCAATAGCTTAGGATATCCTCTACAAAGTGAAACCGAAAGGACGGTTTTACTTTGGGAGTTAACAGAATTTACCATGTCTGATGAAGATTCTGGAGATCTTGGATCTGGTATTACCGTAAATTCACGAAGATTTTTATCATGGGTACCTTCGTCGATCACCGCACCCTGGAAAGTTTCTTCCATCTGCAGAAAACTTGTAATCTATTTATCATCATCGAAGACTCTCCAATTCATGATGTTGTTTGGGATGGATGATCTGAACAACAGTTCGACAGAGAATACATTCGGAGATAAGCCTTCTGCAGGAAAAAGTTTTGAAGCGACGTTAGCTAACAAATCAGCTTCCGAATTTTTCAATCTAGGAATCGAATTTATGTTAAATGCGGAAAACTTATTCATCAAATTCCATACCTCAATTTGGTAGCTTTTAAGGTGCGGAGATAAACAGTGGATAGAATTTTTTACCTATCTAACCACGATTTCCGAATCACCAAAGACAGTCAAATTTTGAACGTTTATATATAATGCTTTTCTGAGGCCTTGCAATAGTGCCTCATATTTTGTTGTTGTGTGTACATTCAAATTCTAACCTGCAAGCAATCAGGGTCTTGTTACCTGCTGGATCGATGAGTACGCAGCCTGCACCAGCTCCTTCCTTGGATTTTGACCCATCAAAGTAAAAATACCATATTTGATTGTTGTTGGTTTCATGTGACCACTGGGCAGAAGCTGCTAGCTGCGTATATGTCAAAATTTCAGACTGTTGTTCCGGGTTAGTGATAGTGGAAGTTTCGGCCATGAAATTATCGAAAAAAGTATCCATCCTCTAAATTTCGGGTGAATCGGCAGAAGGAGTGAATGGTTCATTGGGATCATTTAAATCAGTCACCGTGAACTTCAGATAACGTTCACGGTGACAAGTGAGACCAGTCTGTCACAAAGTAGTCGTGTAATTGTTCTAACCAATCTCTGCTTAAAAATAGACCATAAACTTCTAGGATATCTACAACAATAATATCAATCACTTGATGAACTTTAGGGTTAGACAACAATCTTATAAGCACATTTCTTAATCCGCCTATCACTTTAACACTAGTTCAATCAAGTTGGATAATCTTCAAGGTGGATGGTTGAACTTCGGCATTAATATTTTGACAAACAAACCAAGGCATTGCATTAGATGATGCACCTGAATCTACCATGCAGTTGTGTATGTTCCTATTAAAAATTTCAAAAGTTAACAAAAATGGAGGGACATTTCTGCGAGTTCTAATAGTGGACGCTTGTTGCTTTTTACTCGCGGCCTCTAAAACTGATTTATCTACATTTGTTACATTATTTATAGGAAGGTCTCTTTTATCGTGAGGATCAGAAGTAGTTTTGGCGGAGGCCTTCTGAGGAACTTTAGGGTTGTTCTAAACACCTTTGTTACTGCTCGGATTGCCATTTTTGTTGTTCTCTGCAATATTTTGTAGCATTTTTTGCAGAAGAAAAGGGAATTTTAATAATTCATAAACAGAAATGTTATCCCTTAGCTTCTTTAAATCTTCGACCAAATCATAATCTAAACTTGGGTTTACTGAATTCTGTTTAGTCTCAATTGATTTAGACTATTTTGGAGGAAAAGTCATAATGATTTCAGAAGAAGGCTTATTTGTTGTCTTGCTCCTAGTATTGTAAGGATGTACTGTTTCAAAATTAGCTTGAAAAATGCTATCTGAAAAATGTCCAAAAATGTTCAGAGAAGATTCATCTTCTTCTACCGTCTCTTGTTCAACTACTTCTTCAGGAATCTCAGGAGGAATCAAGTTATCGTGTGCTTCTAGAATCGTTTGAATAGCAAATTGCAGGCTTTCTAGATTTAGGCCTTCAGTATTTGAATTAGGTCGGTTGGTGGGAAAAGGCTTCTTGAAAGGGGGTTTGTAAGGCCCTTTGCTCGAAGAAGATTCTTTAGCCATCCTTTTCAAATCTATAACTTGATTGGACAGTTTTTGAATGACTTTCTGTAAGTTTTCTAAATCTGAGCTTTCAGGTTGAGCTTTGTTTTGGAAAGGTTTAGGGAGGATTTTGATTTTCTTTTTGGACGATGAACTAGTCTCTGTCTCATTGCTAGTAGTGTCTTTTAAGTTGAGGATGTCTTTCTCGATCTGACTGGCCTCTTCAAAGGCTTCTAACAACGTGGCTTTCTTGGATCTCTTTACCCAAATGGTTATGCTTTGATGTAAGGCTTTCGTATAATATGCTATAATAAGATTCTCGGCAGGCATTGAATCTGTAGGGATTCGGTTCTTTAGTGTCAAGAACCTTTGATTAAAGTCTTTGTTTTTTTCTTTGGGGTTCATTCTTAAACTAAAAATCTCCATGACTAGAAATTCAGGAGACTTGTCATCTCTGAACTTCTCAAGAAAACAGGATTCAAATTTCTCCCATGACAGGATGGTGTGGGGATGTTGGGCAAAATACTAGGTAGAGGCATTGCCCTCAAAGGTGTAGGGAAACAATCTACAGACTACGTCTTCGTGCTCAACACTACTGAGTTTAATGGCTAACATAAACTTTTTGATGTGATCTTCAGTGATCTGTTTGGAGTCCGGGTCAAATTTAGGGAGCCATTTCTCCAGGTGTTTGGGTAAAGGATGTTGAGGCCCAGGTATGGCCACTGCATCTTGGTCAAGCTAGGGTCTGGTGGGATTGTTCTGGTTGGCCATAGGTGTGGGTGGTGTCGAAGGCTGGGATGAGGAACTGCCTTCGTCAGAGGATTCTTCTCTAGAAGAAGAAGGAGATGAAGGAGGTGGTGATGGTGGTATACCAGATCCTCTTGTTGCAGGAGTGAGGATTGGATCTGTAGGGTTTAAAGTAAGGTTAGTGCCTCCAAGTTGTTCTCTGATATCAGAGAAGTCTAGTGGTTGGTTCAGAGGTCAGTTTGGTTGTCTTATACGAGCTAAGGCATCGTGCGTTCTTATGAGAGATTGGCGAACAATATCTTGTATGTCACCACCCATAGGATTTGGAGTTACTGGTTCAACGGTGATCCATAGATCGTCGTTTAATGTGGTTGTTGTTTGAGGGACAATGTTGTCGTCTAAATGACTTCTATTCACTATAGGTGAGCGGGTGGGTGGTGGAGGAGTCTTACGACATCCTCGTGCCATTAATAGTTTTCAGGCCCTCCTTCTAGTGTCATTTGTTGACGTGCGAAATTGACTGCTCGTCAACTAGAGGAGTGAATCCGGTCCGGGGTTGTCTATTTAACCCAAGCCGTTTGGATTAATCCACTCCGATGGGTTTAGCGGCTCCGTTGGCCGATCTAAATCCTAATAAAGCGAAAAAAAAAACTAAAGAAGATAAAATAACTTGATGAATAACACTCGCTGAAAACTATATACAGATCTAATATATCTTTACAGTTTACTAACTAATATTTATAACATAAGTCTACTTATTATATGTATAATATATACAAATGACTTTATTTCTGATATATATATATATAACATTTACAAAATACGAATTTTAATCTAAATCCGTGAAAATCGAATATGGATTGATTTATTTAAACAACAGCAAAGCTGTCATTCAATCTTTTTGATTTATTTTCTTATAATGTTTATAAACAAGAAATGGAATAGCAAACTGTCTAATTGAAAACATAAATCATAGATAATAGAAAATGTTTTAGCTATAGGAGGTTTATGTATTCATTAAACTAATGAAATTAAACTAGTAAACTGATCTGTTATCGCATCCCATATTCGTCCTGTGTATAGCATCCAATCTCGTTGTCTGATGAGGCAAACCCACAACAGATCCTACAAATGCTTCTCATAAACGTGAAGTAGTAATGATTGAATCTGAGTGATAGAACATATAAGAGATACAGTAACAACAATCTTATAATTTCACAAGTGGCTACATTGAGATAAATCCTGTTGTGAAAACTTGTGTATAAATGTTCAACGAATGATGAAGATAAATCTCTTAATATCAAGTTTGAACAGAATAATTACTGTATGTTAAATATGGGACATAAAACATGGATATCATATAAATTTTATCATACCAATATGCAATAAACCATGATATCTA
The DNA here is from genome assembly GCA_000966675.3 of Picea glauca. Lineage (NCBI taxonomy): Eukaryota > Viridiplantae > Streptophyta > Pinopsida > Pinales > Pinaceae > Picea > Picea glauca. The sequence continues at coordinate 13,506 of JZKD02S0742421.1, forward strand.
AAGTAATCACAATCTAATTACAAATTGAAATGATCATAACTTGAATAAAATCGCGATATGGAGAAGCTAAAGTTGTGCAAATATCATATTCTATTCAAGTCTGTAAATCAGAAATCCATAGTTTTTGCCCCAGGCAGAGATGATCTCAAATTTACAAAACAACATACTTATATAGGTTCTAGGAACAAAATGTTTCTTGTTGATAACATCCAATCTTTTCCAAAAAATGTGGGGGATGCAACCTCCCAGATTCTACTTGATACCAAAAACTAACATCCTAATCTATTTAAAAACACAAAGATGGTATGGTTGGAAGATCCCAACAGTGCTTCATATCTCTTTGAAAATCATGAGTTCCTGAAAACAAATAAAAATAAAAATATTTCGGATGTATTTTCAATTATCAAAACAAGTAATTCGAATTTTTCTAACTAGCTACAGAATCTCACGATTATGTAGCTAGTTATAATTATAACTAGAATCATATTTTATTCAATCAAACAAAACAAATCAAAAATTAATCTATGCAAACAAATCATGTATCCTAAATTGAGAAAGACAGAATCATACTAAACTTTTAAAAAGATCATACCTCAATATAAGTGATTCAAACAAATCAAGTAATCTTTGAATTTACTATTGTTGTCGTTGCTTCCACGTTCTTAAAAATAACAGACCCTATAGTTTTTTGGCATTTGTCTTTGGATTGAGCTATGGATTGGAGTCTGTTATTCTCCTTTGTTAACGAATCCACCTGGTCTTCCAAAGATTTAAGTAGAGACTGTAGTAAAGGCACATCTATGTAATACCTGTCAATCCAGGATTGACATTCATTACAGTGCGGCTGTAGAGACTGTGTATTGGCACAGATAGTATTAACAGTTGGAGAATCATCCATTTGACATGTAGGTTCATCACAGAGTTTGATGCTAGGAAAGAGAGGATTGTCCTTTAGACACGGTGGTAGGTTGGTAACATAATCGTAGGGTCTGTCAGGGAAAATTCCATGTGAATATGGATACTCTTCGGCCAAGAACCTTTCAATTTCTAAATCTGAATCCTCACTTACCACAATTTTTTTTTTTGTGTTAGCACAGGGTTTGGGTTTGTTTCGAGCATATCGTGAAACCCAACGAGTGGCCTTTTTATTCTTATAATTAACATCGACGTTGCCTTTAAGCTTTTTCCCTGTGGGTTTTTTAACAGTCTTAACACAACTCTTAGGATACAAATCTGGTTGAGTGTCGGGTTGAGTAGAATCAGGGTAGGTCGAGGGTTCCAAATTCGAGACAGGATCACAGAGCATGAGCGAAGGAGGAGAGATGGTAGGTTTCACAAGGGTTTCTGCGATAAAAGGCTTGTCAACCTGTCCCAACTCACTATTAAAGAATCCATTTCATAACACAAAAGAATCCCAACAATCATTCTTTAATTTCAACTAATGCATAATGATAATATTGATTAAACCATGATGGAACAAACTAGAATCAGACTTCTGCCTCTTAAACCGCTTTCCCATCTTGTATAGACTTCTAAGGAGGAAATAGGGCATGTTCAACGGGAAATCAATGAAGCTCATAAGCAATCGCAGGTGATACAAGAAAACCAACCCAAATCTCCCTTCACATGTAATAAATTGTTTCACAATAGCTAACAGATCATGCCATTTAGGTTTTAGAGATGAAACAGGCATACCTCAGTCGCAGCTAGTAATTTTCCTTGAGGTGAACAACAATGACCAGGGAACCTCTTCAACCTTTGCGTTCTTGAGCCACTTTTGCCCCACAGCTGGTAAAACGGTAGCTTGGCTTATAAAATCTTCATTTACCTCAAGTTGTACGTCTCCTATTTTTTCTCTGCAACCGTCAAATGTCAACGCAAACTCTTGAGAAACTCTCAGATTGAAACCCTCAAATTTTTCAATAAACACACGTCAGTTGTTCCAGTTGTTCCTTTCTAAGTCGTCTCTGGCATTGTCAAACGATAAAAAGGTTTGGATTCCATTGGGCTCAATCCTCACCACATGATCCATGGCTAACAACAGGGAATCAACACAGAAATCAGAGGTAGGGTTTGATAGAGAAACACAGAGCCATAGTCCTGAGTTTCCTCAAAGCAGTGCAAAGACAGTTTGAAATGGTAGGCAGGAGCATTAATCACCATGTGTGGGAAAGAGATCGTGAAGCTCGAGGCCATAGAGAGAAATAATATCATGTTGTACCTCATATGATACCTTGGGATATGGGTAGTGTAAGGATGTAAGTGCTTGTATACCATAGAGCGCACATATTCATGACTTGATTACAAGGTAAAAGTTTCAAATAAACATTGTGTTAAAAAATTATATGAATCAAACCCCGTTACTATTAATCGAATATTGATGAGTGGGAGTTTTTTTTACTTATGTAACCAAGGCATGTTTAAGACCAAGGAGTTATAAACTAGGAAAACAATCATGTTCATAGCGAAAGACGACAATTCGACAATAGACCATATGAACAGTTATCCTTTGATCAAAAATCGAAATCAAGTGTGAATTCCAGCTGTGAGTTTTCATGCTTATAGTTATGAAAACAAAAATCAAAAGGAAGGTATGTAATAAGAGAAAAGTGATAAGTGTCGTTGCTCATGACGAGTAATGAAAATTTAGAGATCATGTGTAGGTAGCTTATAAACAATAGAAATTACATTATTGTTGCCAACAAACTCATACCCTTGGTCATGTGCTTGTCTACAGTCAAGATCTAGCTGGTTTATAAGGTATTTTTCCCAGTTCATTTGTAGTCCCTCTGCGCACTTCCCTGCGAGTTCAACTACAAATCCGGTCACCTATGTAGGTGTATTTTTTCGGACTAACTTTCCTACGATCAGTTGGAAACCAAAGCGCATTGTTGCATTCTCAATGGAGGCTACCTTGTAACCTCACGTGCCTTTCTCAATATCACCATATGCTTCTTTTATTCTTTGAGCGAGAGCACGGTCTGTGGTCTTTCCAGGGTAAAAGTCCTGCGGGTCAGGGCCCTACATTCTTATCCCAGTGATCCGATTGATCAGAATCAGATCCATAGTGATGCGGCGGTCCAACCATAGGTATCCTCCATGGTAGTAGGATAGCAATAGTCTAATGCATGCATTGACTTCCTAATGCCTCCCGAAATATGGAATCTTCATTACATTGAGGAGGGTTGACTGCACAAGGTTATGGGTCCATTGTTGTAGTACAATCTTGGGGTTCTTTCCTTTTTTAATAGGCAAGTACTTGTGCGAAGCTAGAATACTGTAAACCTTGCAATCTCCAAGGTTAAAATCGCTAAATTTGAGCGCAGTGAGCTTCTCCTGGTCAGCATGAACTGCATGCACCCTTTTCGGGAGGTACGTCATGACTACAACATAGTCAAAGTCTTTGGGTACAGTGTCTCGATTCACTGGTCCGCTTAATGGTGGGATATATTTAGGCAAGATGCTTGGGATCATCTTCACAGTGGCGAAGTTGTTTCTGATCTTCAATCGTCTTTCTGAAGGCGGTCGGGATAGTCCTGCTCGAGTAGTGGAGGAGGAAGTTGGCAGTGCACCCGAGAACAATGCATGTACACCTGTAGAAATTCTGCATTCCGACATGACTCTCTCAGTCATTAAATGAATTATAACTTCTTCAACAATTTTCTCAGCAGTGTTGAGCTCTTCCGACATACAAACTTGGGTCAGTTGGGTCGGGTGCGATAGGAATTCAGAGACTACAGTGAATATTAAGGAAATGATCTCAGGGTAAGTAAATCTTCATAGTTCATGCTCATATTCTCAGTTAGCAAAAATTATTCTCGGTGTTTGGCGTGATGGGTTAAGTAGGAAATCTCAGCAACGGTCTGCTTGCAACGGACATCGGGCCTTCATTAACTTTGTTCTATCTGTTCTTGTGCTATCCAACAGTCTAGTGGTAACCCATAACTGCTTTTCGATCCGTTCAGAGCGGCGGTTAAATGGGTATATCGGTTCCAACGGCTATATTGCTTCGTCATGGCGAAGTACTCTATGTCGTTGTTCTGATATCTCAGCGAAGCTCCAATTCTGCAATTCTTCTTGCTGCGAAGTGTCCTCTAGAACCTCTTGTAACCTTACAGTATTAGCCCTTTTATTTCTTAACTTCCTAGCCTTCTTCCCAATGAGCTTCATCTCAGTAATTCTTTTACCATTCTGATGTTTATCTTCTGTGGTCTTAGTTACTTCGCATTGTTGAAAGTCTTTCTTAGGGTTCCTTGATAATACTTATTCTATATCAAAAATAGGTAACTTGATCTTCTGCGGATCCTCAAGTGTTCTCTTACCTTCACCATCGGAGTTCTTAATATTGAATATCTGTGATCTGCTCTTATGTTCTTCAATCAAGTGTGCGATCCTTGTGGTTATAAATTATTTTAACTCTTGCTTCTTCTATTCCAAAATTTTTCCTTCTTCTTTTCATCTGGCTTGTTCTCTATCAATCCAAGGTTTTCCTATGAGCATGGTAAATGGGGCATTGTCTTCGACAAATTTAATGATCTCAAAGTCTTCCTCTGTCAAATTTCCATGGACAGTCATAGGTATCCAGGTGAGCCTTCCACATAGGTTTACTAGTTTTCCTCTGAAGAAACTTGTTCCTCCTAGGGAAGGGATCATGGCAAGCTTTCCTATAGCTTCCCAAGTTCTTTCTAGCATAATTTTCACTTGTGTTTCTTCATCAAGAGTACAGTCAATGTCAAAGTCCCCTATTCTTGCTTTGATTTGCTCCTTTTCTTTGAATATATCCAATAGCCTAACATGTCAGTGGTCATTCAAGGTATCTTTCATCTGTAGCAATATATTTTCTGATTCTTTCTAGGTTTCTACTATAATCTTGGTCTCTTGATCTCCTTCAAGGTTTTCTTGCTCCATATTCAGCTTCTCAAGCCTAGCAATCATTATAGGGCAATCCAATACTTCATGGTTCATAGCCTTACAACAGAGGCAACTAGGTCTTCTCCCAGGGAATTCCTTAGCAAGATGTCCCGATCTTTTGCAACTATAACAGAGGGTTAATCCTCTTTTTCATTTAGATGTTCCCCAACTCCTTCTGTACTGTGCACCAGGATCATGGTGACTAGCCTGCAAAAAACTCTTTCTAGGATCCTGCATCCACTTGTTAGTCCAAACATTCTTTCGATGCATAGGTATAATATATCTATCACTATACTTATCAGATCTATTCATATCAAACTTTATTTTATCTATAGGACAGAATCTATCAAACATACCTAGATCCATGCTTTAGAAACAAAACAATTTCACTTATCTTACTTCTACAGAGAACAAATCTTCCAAATCTAAAAACTTTTAACTATTCTTACCGTTATCAGGGCACAGAGCTTACAGATCTTACCTCTTTTCTGCAGATCTGACATTTTTCTTCGTAGATCTAACCTTTTTTTCCTGCAGATCTGACCTTTTCCCTTCAGATATTACCTCTTTTCTTCAAATCTGACCTCTTTTCTTTAGATCTGACCTCTCTTCTTCAGATCTGACCTATCTTTCTTGGCACAAATCTTCACACATCAAACAGAACACTGCATACTAGGGAAGCAGATCTACGCACATAGCTTATTTTGCACAAAGATTATTCTTCTTCAGTTCCCAACAATCACAGTTTTAGGTCCCGGCAATGTAACCATTTGTTGGCACAAGGGCAGACCTAGGCTTCAACATTCAAGAGTGCACCAACAAAACCCTAACTACTGGCCCTTTCGGGAACACCTGCGAAGCAGATGAAGTCTCACCCGAGGTAGAGGAAGGGGTGGTTGCAGGACTCGAGTGTCTACAACCTTAGCTAGGACATAGATCTGTGATTATCTTACTTACAGCGCACTTAGCATCAATTATTCCTCAACATACATTCATTAATACACTTCGCAGAAAGCACATAGCATTGCAGTGAATACTTATACTAAGGACGATTCAGTACTTAGCCATAGAAATATAGGTTAGATTCAACAGATCAAGCACTAAGCATCTTATATATCAGATCTAATGTTCATTCATATATCATCAACACAGAGCATAACTAGATCTACTTAATCACATCAAGAACTTAGCCAAGAAAGAGATAAACACATTAGAGCGAAGCACAAAGCACTATACACATAGTTACTGTGGTTCGCCCCACCCCGGGGCTACGTCCACAAAGTCTTCTTTATATGATCTTGGTCAAGCAGTTATAGCACAGAGCTTCAATGACCCTTACTTCGCACAGGACAGAATATCTGTGCAGCTCGCTAGATCCTTCTTCCTTGCTCTTCAGCACAAGACTACACCAAACTGCACTTATCTTTCCGACCTCGGGTACAAAACACTCTAAGATACATCCGATCACACAGATCCAGTTACTAGCACTAAGCTCTCAGTTATACATCACATAGATGTACTACATTACTATCATATTACTTCTCCCTTATTTACATTGCCTATTTATAGGTTACAAAATGGGCCTAAACGTGGGTAAACCCATGGGTCGACATCCCTTTCCCATTACATCAACCCAAAACCCTAAAATGGACCCAAAAATAGGTCTTGCTTCCTTACTTTCTGCTTTGCATTGTGCTCCTTCCTTGGCAAGCTAAGCAGTCCCTCTGTGTATTGTGTGTGTCCTCCTCTGATCTAAAAATGAAGAAGACTTGTAAACTTGGAAATATTTGCAAGTAAAGTTTATGTCTTAAAATCAAATGGATAAACTTTGCAACACGTCATTAAGAAGATTTACTCATTTAAGACACAAATAAACATTAGCATAATCAATGAACATAATCACATAAACACAACAAATGATAAAGGAGTTCACCCCTCTCTTGGGCTACATCTCCTGGTCCAGCTTCCAATGGATCATTATTATTAATTGCTCAAA
>JZKD02S0742421.1:54247-69286 GCA_000966675.3 Picea glauca
TGGAAATCTCACCAAGAACCTGGAAAAGGATTTGTAGGCGCAAGTCTTAGTAACCCTGTGCGAGGAAGAATGATCCACTTGAAATCCTGAAATGACAAATTGCTTGGGATAAGTATCGATCGACGGATGAGATCCGGTCGAAACATCTGTGGTCATTCATGACCGTTAGATTGGAGGAATAAACGAGGGTGTTAAATGCCTTAACCTTTTTTTTCTCCTTTTTCTTCGTGAGTAGCGAAGAAATCGAGACCGTAGATCCCCAAGGTCCATGGGAGTATCTGGACCATTGGTTTTTCCACGTCCAGGGAGCAGCGGGAGAGTGCACAGCGCGGGACAGGTCTGAGCCATCAGACCTTATTCCAAACACCCATCAGTCGTTAGATATGATAGGAGATGCACGGGGGTTACACCTTCGTGAGTAGCAGAAGCAAAAAGTCCCGAAGGAGTTGGTATCGAGATCTCAGCATTCGGGAGTTTGGGAGTCCTGAGGACGAAGATCTGGACACTCAACATCAGAAGTTTCGAATTTGCGAAAGGATTGGAGCCTTCCTTCTGCGGGAGGATGCGTGTCATGAGATCATCTGCTTCAAAGACTCGGGCATCGAGACTCACAGAGGTGAGCGTCTAGACTTTGCGAGTGGCGAAGTCGTGGAAGAATTTGAGCCATCCATTGGAAGGGGTACACGTGTTGCGAGATCCTCTCTATCGGGGATTCGGACATCGGGAGTCAGAGGAGGAAGTCTCTTGACTTCGCGAGTGGCGAAGTCGTGAGAAGATCAGAACCATCTGTTTGAGGAGGACAAGTGGCAGAGATCGAGGGATCTCACGAACTCGGAGGTTCGCAAGGTGAGAGCCCAGGAGTTGGGTGCTCCAAGTCACGAGTGGTGAAATCGCGAGAAGTAAGGATCACCGTTGGATCCAGGTCACGGGAGGACCGTTGGATCAGAGCCTCCTCACGCGTATCGCGCATTCGGAGGTTCGGAGGTTGAGAGGACCTCTTCTCGACATCAGAAGTCGCGAAGTGTCGAAATCTGGGCACGAAGGAACACGTGGCAGAGCCACAAGGTGGGGCCCGTATGATTGACAGGTGGACATGCGTCGCCTGGAGAAAGGAGTAAACACTCTGTTGACTTCTCGCATCTTGGGGATTCGTGGGATAAGAGCATGAGAGATCAACCCTTCAAATTTTGAAGTCGCGAAATTGCGACGGGAGCTAGCGCTTAGCGTAGTCGTTGGTCACGCGTAGAGGGTGTTGACATAAGGGAGCTATACCCATTTCGTGATTTTGGGTATCGTGAATTTGGGAAGGAAGAGTCAGGAGTTTCGACTCACGAACTCGTGAGATTACGAGTTGCGACAAGCGCCTTTGGGAATAGGCCTCGGTCATAGCGTTGTGGTCTCTCGGAGAGGGTGGAGCTCGCATCTAGTGTTGTTCGCACAGGGGAGCTTCTGAAAGGACCTGTGGATCGATTGGAAGGAGATTCCAGCTGGGAATCAAAAGGAGCCACTTCGGTCCATAAAAGAAACTGAACGATCCTTAAGACCGGGAGGTCACATAGAGACTCTGTCGAGGCAGAGGTGGCGTCTGCAGCCTATGCTAAGCCCCGTAGGATTTCGAGGATTCTGTCCCTCGAGAAAAGGAGAAAATTTTATTATGCCGCAACGGGTGTGTGACAAATTGGTATCAGAGCATGGTTGCAACACTTGGTCTGCTTGGGCTCATGAACGGGTTGCTCAGAAGCTCCGTTCGAAACACTCCTAAAAAGAGTAACCCCCTACCTTAACCTTCATACTCAAAAGACGAAGTTAAGAATGAAAAATCCCTATTGTGTGTGTGTACATGTGAAAATATGAATTATGTATTGGTTATAAATAAATATAAATATTGACTAACAACCAGAGTTTTTCCTTTTTCACACAAGCGGAAGATCAACCGCGAGAAATTATCAACGCATAGTATGGTGACTCACCATGAAGTGGGAGAAGGATCCCACAATAGAGACGAAGAGTCTGACGAAAAGAGGGCAGTAGGGACCCCTCCAGGTCTAGCCGAGACTGTGAGAAGCCTCATGGTCGAATTACAAAGCTACAAGGATGACAATGAAAGGATGATGAAAGAACAAGAAAAGAAAACAGAAATTAACGCAATTTTACTGCAGAGTTTATCCGATCTACAAAGACAAATGCAGCATGAACCTGAAACTCATAAACATGGTCATATCAGTGGCCACACTGAGAGGAGAACCTCAAAAAACCAGAGGTAAAGGACAAGCGTCGGATGATTCCTCTGAGAAGGAAGTTGGTGATTCAGAGGGCTCTTCTAGCAGCAGAACCAGTTCCTATTCCCGAAAGAAACAGAAGAAGAAAAAGCCTTCCAAAGGTCGAAAATTTGAAGAATTCAGAAAATCCAAACCACCCTCCTTCGACGGTGAAATAAAGAAGGGAGAGGAAGTAGAGGCCTGGCTGCTTGGACTAAAGAAGTATTTCAGAGTCCATGACTTTTCAAAAAATATGAAGGCACGAGTGGCCACCTTCAACTTAAACGGAAAGGCTTCCATTTGGTGGGAAGACCTTAAGAATGTGAAAGGGGTTAGCGAAGAGGATCTGTCTTGGGAACAGTTTGAGAAATACTTCCGGAAGAAGTATCTATCAGAAAAATATTTCGACGAAAAGACTAAAGAGTTTTATGAACTCAAACTGGGACAACTCACTATAGAAGAGTATGTCAACAAATTCCTCGATTTGTTGAGGTATGTAACCTATATCAAGGCGGAAAAGGCAAAGGTGCAATGCTTCATCAGTGGACTACGTAAGGAATATCGGAACAGAATTGAATTTGATGAGCCAAAGACTCTAGAAGGCACTATTCGAAAGGCGACCTATTGTCATGAACAGTTTGGGCATCGAGCAGAACCTCGCGAAGGATAGAAACAGAAGAATAGTTCAAGATTTCAGAGAAGGATAATTAAATCCCTAGGATTTAAGAATTATAAGAAGAACCCAAGAATGAGCTTCCCAGCCTGGAGTATGCACCAGCAGAATTTTCTGCAAAACGCAACGGACGTAGTGGTGATTAGTTTCTTAGAAGAGAACATTTTATCGAGATTTAGTTGTCCTCGGAAGATAGTCACCGATGATGCCCAATCTTTCAAATCCATGGCTATGGTAAGTTTTTTTCAAAAATACAATTTGTACTAGGACATTCAACGACCTACTATCCTCAAGGAAATGGATTAGTTGAGTCCTCGAACAAGAGTTTAATCACCACAACTAAAAAAGTGTTGAATAAAAATAAGAAAGCCTGGCATGTGGATTTGAAGTATGCTTTATGGGCTAATAGAATAGGCACTAAGAAATCCATTAGAATGTCCCCCTTTCAAATGGTATATGGAACCGATGTGTTTCCCCCCATAAATATTGCTTTGCTCGTAATGAAACTCTGGCAGGACGCAAAGGAGGAGTCAAATGACATCACCAGAAGAATAAGTCAATTGATAGAAGTCCAACAAAATAGGGTTGAAGTGGATGAGAGACTCCAGAAATATCAGGATAACATGAAATCCATGTTTGACCAAAAATCTAAAGATAGGGAATTCCTCCTTGGTGACTTGGTTTTAAAATGGGATGCCAGGAAGGAAGACTCGGGAAAGCATGACAAATTTGACCATATCTGGTGTAGACCTTTCAAGGTCACAACTTCTGAGGGAAAGAATTCATTTTTGTTAGAAAATCTCGATGGGAAGATCCTTAACGCCCTATCAACGGGCATTACCTGAAGCATTTCATGCAGTAACCAGAGTCTGAACTCCCATTGTACATACCGGTTTGATTTTCACATTTTTGTTTACAATTTTTCGTTTCTTCGATAAGTCCTTACTTTCATTGTAAATAAAAGAAGGTTTGTCGATTTCATAAAAACAAAAATATAAAAATAAGTAACACATAGATTTTTGATCTACAGAAGTTCCTAACAACCCTCATGTTTATTTTCATTGTAGGATACTTGCTGATAGTCGAGAGACAAGCTGTATCAGAAATCGATGCTCACATTTCAAAACATTGGCTTTCTCTCGAAACAGGTGATAAATAGATAGTTTAGTTGGTTGAAAATATAGAGAAAATATGAGGTATGACCTTATGCCCTACTGACCCAAGTTAAATTTTCAAGGAGATATCACTAGGTATGACAGAAGTTTCATCGATACAAATTTTTTCACCTAATCTACAACCAGAGGAACATAAAATTACGTTTTAATTCTCAAGAGTTTTCTCTGGATAAAATAAAATTAAAAATAAGATAAAATTTAATTAAAAAATGAAATAAAATTTATAATAAGAAAATAAGCAATTAAAATACTTTAAAGAAAAGAATTCGAGAATCCATAAGCAGACTCGCATAGGGATGACCATTTTCAAGATAGAACATTTGAATCCTCTTTCTATTTTTTCTGCTTATCTTCAAGTTGTATTTTCCAGTGATTCTAAATATATTTTCTTGATCTTCATGGAGGAAAAAGGACTTCACCTTGACTCTGAAAGCTCAGAAATAAGTCTGCAACATGAGAATAGGCAAAAATATTTATGATCCCTCTGAATTTAACTGAAAGAAAGTATGTCTGGTCTAATCCTAACTACTTTAGCTTTTCTAATAGATTTAGACTGATTAGTTTCGCTCAAGGAAAGTCCTTGAAAATTAAAAGTTCCCCTTGAAAACTTCCTGTAAGTGAAGGTGTTTTGAAGGTCGGAAGAAGATTAGTCCATAGTAATCAAAATGAGTTAACAGACCTATGATGCTAAATTATAAACAGATGTCATCCATGGTATATTGTATACAAATTGATTGCCCCCACTTCATGTTTTAAAAAACATAAGACAGATGGTGAAAGGAAATTCATAAAATGATTTCCCCCATCTAGTCCAAAAAGAGATGATGAAAGGAAATTCATTAAATGGTTTCCCTCATCTCGAAATTTAAATGAAAAATTAATGACTGAAGTGGTGAAAGGAAATTCAATTCGGGAATTAGATAACTTCACCGGGGTACTGAACAAGCTTGCTAGAAGTGAAGCAATGTCTACGATATCTACAAGGTTGTTATACGTGTATTATAATGCACTCTGGTAACTAGTTCTCTTTTCGACTAGATCTACATTCTAAGCCAATACATGAATCCCTGACTAAAACATTAAAATTACTTTACCTTGATGCGAATAAAATTGAACAGAGTCTGATAGATCAGTTAAGGTTGTTTTGATTATCTTAAAAAAATCTGAAATCAATTTTAAGAAAAGGAATCCATTAATGAGCCTAAACTCGAGATCGATGAATGATTAAGTTTTGAAAGTTTTTAGAGATATGGATGAAGTCCAAAGTCCGTCTGTGTGTCCTTTTTCAGAATGTGTTTCACAGAAATGCAATAATGACTCCATTTACCCAATAAAGGCTACTTGGTCTATTGTTCTTTTGCGTCTTATAGGGAGACGAGATCCCTAGATGGAGCCTATGTTGGAACACATATATATTTATAAAACTTTAGACTTTAATAGATTTCATTCTCGTTTAAATAAAAACAGTATGTTCTTAATTATCATTGTTGATGAAGTCTCCCATTAAATCAAACGATCCTAATATCTTAAGAATTATGGATCCACCTACTCGTTCACGAGTCAAATAACTAAAAGACTACATTCGAGAAATCGAGTTTCATAGTTTCGCAATGCAGGCATTTCAACATACAACAATTCCAAAGTCCTAATAGCCGAAATCACGAAATTGTCTTAAGCATTAAACCAAATTAATTAAGAATTAAAAATGATTAATGGTTAATTAATCATATCACGATTTCGCGTTTCGGAGCTCTTGCCTCGAAAGACTTTGAAAGTCTCAATAGCCAAAATTGCGAAGCTGTCTTAGGTTGATCACGATTATTTAAAAGGGTTAAACATGATTAAAGTTAATTAATCACATCACGATTTCGTGATTCTGGGATTATACCTTGAAATGTCATAAGATATCTCGATGTCTAAAGTCGCGAAATTTTCTTCACGATAAGTGTGATTAAATGACACATTAACAATGACTATCACGTAATTAATCTTCGCTAAATAATGACTCGGATAAATTCAAATTTCATCTGTGCTTTTCCCAAAAATTAATGACATTAATAGTTGATTTATGGAAATCATTCAAAGTGAGATCATAGACCATCGCCGAAATCTTATTCATTAAGGAAAAGTAAATTCTTCGTTAGTAGAAGTATTGGAAAATCGACGCAATTAAAGGAAAAGGATATTGAATTTCAAAGTTCATTGTGCATTTTCACTAAGCAGTAAGTTTTCAAGGTAATAAACTTTGTGCATTTCCTATGAAAGATATCAAAGCTCTGAGACCTGATACCATGGCTCCTCAAAAATCAACTAAAGCGCATGGTGAAGGATCGAGCCAGAACACAAATATCCTCTCTAACACCTCACCTAGAAGCATAGACGTCGTTAAATCCTGGACGCAAGTGTTCAATCTTCTACAGTATGAATTCGCCAGTTGCCTGGATGACTAGGTGATGATGAGATAGAGGACCTAGCTACCAAATACAAAATTGTTTCCCAGTTAGAGCTACATAATATAGTGATGCGGCCTAGGCTCTTTCACTACAACGATATGATCGGTTGGGCATTGGAGAATGTGGACATTCCTACCAGAACCATTTTCAATTTACAAAAGGTCGCAGTTGGGTCTTTTCGGCCAGAACAACTATAGGTGATGTACAAATTGTCTTTGGTATCCAATTTTGTTTACAATGTCAGTTTCCTAGTAGAATTTAATAAGAAGGAATGTGACCAATACGGAAAAAACCTTCCCAATTTAATCAAAGACTGGTACTCTCGTCCCGAGAAGTTCAGAGTTGATTCCCATGGTATATACCCAGTTGTTGCACTAGAACCTCACATATGTACATAGAAATGATGATGTGTAGACTCTACGAGAAAGAATACACAGCCCATTTCTTTTTACAATGGGTACCCATTATGCACACAATGGCTGAGGGTTATTCTTTTGATTGGGCCAGGATATTTTCAGACAGTTTGGTTAAAGATATTATAGCATATCAGTCACTAAAATCCAAGGGGCAACCAGCCCAATTTTTCATGTTGGCTTATATCATGGACGTCGTCTGTTCTATGATGCATTTTCCGCTGATGCGATGGAGATGGACTCCAAATAGTGTTGAACCCATACATATTTATCATTCGAATGGATTACCCACCTCCCAGAATTTCTGACAAAATTATGACTAATCTGGTCAAGATAGCAGAATGGTACATCGAGGAGCATTTCTCCTATATTAGGGTTTTGGGATGTTCGGTTCCTCAACATGATCTGCCTAAATTGTTACCAGACCGATTGGTGTGTTCTGAAGTAGCACATCAAACTGTGCTTGGAGGGATTGGTAAGGAGCTCAAAGCAATACAAAAAAAGGTATGGCCATCTTTTCCCATGCATATTGGTATGTTTTCTTTGTTGGATTTTAGCCATTTTAAAGTGGAAGCGGCAGCCCTAGGAGAAATAAAACTGGTCGATATTGAATTCAAGAAGCACGATCTACAAAAGATTGTAGGTAACCACATGGCCAGCTGCAATCTAAAAAGATATGAACATGAGGATTCTCCTCAGGATGAAATATTCCGAGGAGCGGGGTCCTATCAAGAGGTTTTGGATCGAATTCAAGCTTTGACACCAGATAAAATGGCTGAGTTTTATAATTTCCAGAAACATCGAAGAAATGGCCTTCCCAAACTATTGCAAGGGGAAATCATGACACCTCCCGCCACACAGCAAACGAAGACCCAAGGGTTATAAACAGGGAGCTCTAGTGGACAAGATGCCTGAGAAAATTTGGAGGAAACTGAGACCTTGATAAAGAAGGAAGAAGAAAAGCCACAGTCCACATCGATTAAACCAGCAACTGACACAGTCAGGAAGCAGACATCCACTGAGATAGGTAGTCCTATAAAATCTGTCACACCTCTACAGTTCAGAAGAGGGAACCCCATGGCCGAAGTTGTATTCATAGGAGACCTTACACCTATTTCAGCAGCAGAGATGCCTCCTTCGGAATTCTTCTTCAGTAAGAAGAGAAGGGTTGCGGTAAAGAGAGAAACACATCAGAAGGAGGGTGCAGTTGTTAAAAGACACAGGGTGATATTAGATGGGTAGGCCCTAGAAGAAGAAGACTTCGCTATAGAGGTCGCAGGCTCGTTGGGAGCTTTCATGATAGCAAACGAGTTTTTCGTGAGTAGCCTGAAGGAGAAGTTGAAGTAGAAAGATATGTTGATACGCCAATTGCAAAATCAAATGAAAACGGTGGAAAAGAATGTCAGGAGTGAGATCAACAAGGATTTCGAGAAGATTAGAGCCAATGATAAACAAGAAATCATGCAGCTCAAATCTGATCTTTATGAGATGCAGAAAAAGTCACAAACAAGCGATAAATTAGTCAGGCAGCTGCAAGCGAAGGTAAGTTTAACTGAAAAAATAGTAGTGGATATTTTAGCTTTCCAAACCCAAACTCTAGAGGTACATAAGGAACTAGAATCAGCACAGCGAAGCCTTTTGAATAAGGTGGAAGCTATCCAAAACCACTTTCAGGTGGTAAATCAAGCCTTTGATAACATATGTTTAAAGGAGAGAGAGGCTATTGCCGCTCGAACCAATTTCCAAGAAGCAGTTGTGTCATCGGCAAGAAAAGGAGTATCTATGGTTTCCAGGTTGTTTGTTTCAGAGAAAATCAGAAGCGATATAATATTGAAGGCCTGAGAAGCCAACATAGACGAAAGTAAAAAGATGGCTAAGGAAGTCAAAGAGGCTTGTGAAGAATCTTTTCATTCACTTGACAAAGAGTCATTAGGCTTCGACAAAGATAGTATCTCTGAAGTACTAGGACAATTTGATATAGAAAGCATCAACTTAACATTAAGACCAACATGGAAGAGGCTCGGACTGAAATCTTACAATTAAAGAAGATTTATATTACTTAGATAAATAGATGGCTAGTGAAGCCCAGTTTGAAGCTACAGTCTATAGCTTCAGAAGATAGGAGAATGGAAAATATATTGCCTCAATTAGAAAAGAAATTATATGCTTTTGAGGCAAATGACTTCACAGAACCCTCCAGGTTGGTGGTACAATTTGTGAGCAAATGTGTTAAATGTATCAAACAAGTAAAAAAAAGCACCTATGATAACCAATGAGGTAGTTTGTACACATCATCTATACAAATCATGATTAGATATTTTCTATTTCTGAGCCGGATAATAGGAAATAAAAACGCCTTTGCCACCATGAAGAAAAGACAAAAGAGATGCAGGTGAAACGCTTCAGATTTCACTTTTTGTAACCTTTACTATTTTAGAAATAAGGAGAATTACAATCGTTTAGGGTTGAGAACCTTTTGTATAAATACATATTTAAAAGACTGAACAAAGGTTGCTTCTTGTCATATTGTAACTAAGAAAACTCATCCTTTGTGAGTATTAATACAAGCGCAGACAGGGATTCCAAATTTTGTGTTGTTTGAGTTATGTGCTCTTCTTGTATTTCATATTTCCAGTTTTCTTTATGTTACTCCTTGATAAGTGAATGACTGCAATTTAGTACAACATCTACTGTGATCATATTCCATTTAGTTATCTGATAAGCAAGCATTTTTCCTTTGTATTTGCTATCAGCAAATACAAGACCTGCAAGCTACTTGGACCAATATATCATATATCCTTTCAAGGGTGCATTTCACTCTTTCTTCTACTATAAACAAGGTAAGATTCTTCTGTCATTGATGCCTTATATTGTTTAATAGTTTTGTAACTTTATTCATCACCACTCAATTTGATTAATTGACTCAGACGACGAAGCACGGCCTCTGTTTTGTTCAACTATTAATTTCATTTGAGGATTTAAATTCTTACATAACTAACGGAAATAAAAAGCACTCTTAAAACAAATTATTCATTAATTCATGATGCCTGACATTATGCTTTGAGCCTTAAATTTAATCTCAGGAACAACAGAACCCACAATTACAGAGAATTACAAAATAATGTGTTGCACTAAAAACTGTCAAGAGGAGCCAGTTAGAATAGGTGGGTGGCCACCAATATCCACCTGGATCAGTCCTCCCCCCTTAGGAATCAATGGTCTCCATTGTGTTGAGTGCCTCCATCAGGTGAGGAAAATTCTATTGAATTTGGCCTAGGGTGATCCACTTGCCTTGGTGGAGGAGTTTCCCTACCTTGAAAACCTAATAAATTTGGACCTTCTGCTGGCGAGTTTCCTTGACCTGTGTGTCCACTATCTGATCAGTGGATGCATGTTTCATGTAGTCAGGGTCGAGCTCTGTGGGTGTCAATTGTTGTGCGATCTCTGAGGTGTTAAATAATGGTGGAAACTATGGCTGAAGGAGGTCCACATTGAACACTAGGTGCAAGCCAAGGAAGAGTGGAGTGTTGAGCTTAAAATCATTTCTACCCACAACCTTGGTGATAGTGTAAGGCCCATAGTGAAGTGGGCGAAGCTTCTGATGGCACCCTGTAAGGCACTCTTTCTGTAAATGTAACCAGACCTTGTCTCCTACTTAAAACTGGTGCGGTACCCAGTGTTGATCATGGTGTTGCTTTTACTTAGCATTGGATTTATGCAAAATATCATGGACCTATTGGCAAATGTGCTAAATCCGCTCAATTAATCTGGTGGCTTTGTAGGCCTCAAACTAAACATGGGAAGAATTTGTTTTTGTTTCTACAAGAGGTAGTACAACATCAATGGGACCTAAGGGTTGGAATCCCATCCCCACTTGAAAGGGGCTATAGCCGGTGGAGCTATGGAGATTTTTGTTGCAATTGTGTTGAACATAGGGAAGACTCTCATCCCATGTATGTGGATGCTTAGATTTATACATGCGCAAGATGTACACAATCATCCAATTGATGACCTATGTTTGGCCATCAGTTTGACGGTGGAAGGCAGTGGATTTAGTGAGCTTGGTGTCCAACACTGACCAGAGACTCAACCAAAATGTGTTGAGGAACCTGTTGTCCCAATCGAAGATGATGTTGTGTGGTATCCCAAAATGGACCCACACTCGTTCGAAGAAGAGATTGGCATTATCTGCCACTTTGATGCTCTTCTTGCAGGATGTGAGAATGTCCATCTTCAAAAACCGATCAACTACCAGAAATACACAATCATTGTCTTTCTTGGTGGATGGAAGGCAAAACATGTAATCCATAGAGATGGATTCCCAAGGCCTCTCGAGAGTAGGAAGAGAGGTGTATAAGCCTTGTTTCTTGATGGCTTGCTTGGAAATGGCATGGACAGTGCAATATCTTCTATACTTGTTGACGTCCTATCAAAGTTTTGGCCAATAATTTTTTTTGTAGAATGGCCACAGTTTTCTCCACGCCAAAATGTCTTGTCATCTGATTGTATTGAGCCTCCCAAATCAGCTTTGCAAGCTCTCTTGCAGGAACACAAAGATGGACCAAATGGCATAATAGTCTGTCCTGATAGGTTCTAGCGAAGTCTAGATCTTGATGATAAAGTTGGGGCCACTCATATGCCTCATCCCCACATGAATGGAGCACGATGGTGAGTGCAGCCACAGGAGGTTGACTGAGGCAGTCAGTGACATGATTTTTGCTCATGGTCTTATACTTGATGTTGATATGGAACTGTTGCAGGTAGGTGGACCACTTCTAATGGTGGTCGTTCTGAAACTTCCCATGTATCTGTATGAACTACAAAGGCTTGTTATCAGAGTGGATGATTGTTTCCTTTCCCAGAATGTAATGTTTCCATTAAGAAAAGGGTTGTACAATGGAATACATTTCCTTGTCATAGGTGGGGTATTTCCATATAGTATCTGAGAGTGTCTCACTATGGTATGCAATAGGATGATTGTGTTGAGTGAGAAATGCATCTACAGCATAGCCGAATGCATCAATCTCAATCTCAAATGGTTGTTGTAGATCAGGTAAGGAGAGTATTGGAGCTTAGCACAAGTGATTCTTCAGATCATCAAATGCTCGTTGTTGTTCCTTCCCCCATGAAAATTTTTCCCTGCCACCACCCTTGGACACTTGGCTGAGAGCCCATGCAATATGGGATAATCCCAACATGAACCATCGGTAGAATTTGGCAAGTCCCAAGAAGATCTGAAGCTTAGTTAGTGTGGTCGAGGTTGGCCAGTCATAGATGAATTGGATCTTAGTTGGATCAACATGTACCCCATGCTCATCAACAATGTAGCCCAAGTATTGGACCATGTTCATGCCAAAGGATCAGTTTTCCAAGTTGGCATATAGCTTATGTTGTCCCAGAGTGCTCAAAACCTATTGAATATGTCGCATGTGCTCCTCCCAAGTTCTATTGAAGATGAGGATTTCATCCAAATATACCACCACAAAATAATTGGTGAAGGGTCACAATACATCATCCATCAACCTCATGAAAGTGGTTAGTGCATTTGTTAAGCCAAAGGGCATCATGATCAGCCATTCGAAGAGACCTTCTTTAGATTTAAAAGTTTTCTTCCATACATCAGTTGGTTTGATGGGAACTTGGTGGTAGCTAGACTTTAGGTCAATATTGTTGAAGAACTTTTCCCCCTTGAGTTGGTCAAGAAGTTCATCAATTATAGGAATCGGGTATTGGTTCCTGACTGTGATTTTGTTTAATGCTTTGTAATTAATGCAGAGACACCAGGTCCCATCTTTCTTCTGCACCAGTATAATCGGGCTTCTGCAAGAGAAGGATTTTGGTCTGATGTGCCCCTTTTGAAGCAGGTCTTGGATCTGATGCTTGATTTCATCATTTTTCCATCATTGAGTGATGATAGACTAGTCTATTAGGAAGAGGTGCATTGGGGGTTAGATCAATTGGATGCTTGACTTGGAAGTGTGTTGGTACTCTGGTGGGTGAGGAGAAGATGTCTTTGTACTCTTCCACGATCTCGTCCACTTGATTCTGTTGCAAAGAGAAGCTTTGTGTAGAGGCCAGGGATGTGGCGGAAAACTTATGATTACTATGAGCACGGATCACAAAGAAGACAAACTTCCCGGTCTGTGAAACAACCTTACTGCATTGCTTAGCAGAGATTAAAGAAATAGCGGTAGGCGACGATACCTCTAGTATCATGTACAATTGTCTACCCAAAGTAATAATAACACTTCGGGATCTATACTCATACACAGCATGTCGCTTCCACAAATATGGTTTTCCTAAAATAACATCACAAACTTCAAGGGGAGAAATACCACACAATACCTTGTCTTTGAAAAGATTGATGTCGTAGGGAAAATGACAGGGTTGGCTGACATGAAGATCTCTTCCTTGGTGAAGCCAGCTGATGGTGTAGGGTTGCAGGTGTGCTGTCATCGGCAGGTTCATCCGCTTGACGACCTCTGCTGATATCAGGTTCTTCTGACTACTTCTATCGACAATGAAATGAATCAGATTCCCCTTTACCCACATATGTGAGTGAAAGAGGTGTTCCCCTTCCTCTGGTTCTTTTTTTTCACTTGAATGGAATTTGGTGGTAGTGACAGTGGCACTGGGTTCAACATCGATAATTTGCTTCCCTCCTTCTCGATTTGATTCAAAGTCAGAATCTGCCTCTGAATCGGAAGATTTCATCTTGGACACTAGTGACTGCTTGGAGAGACATTCTTTGGTGTTATGCCAAGGTATTTTATGGTATTCACACCATTTTCATGTGTCCTTCTTCGACTTCTCATTACCCTTCTTATGTTGCAGCTTGAATTGGTTGTCCTGAGAGTGGCCATCTTTTCTCTGTCCCTTGTTTTGTGGGTTGGGGTCACCTTTTCCCGGCTTCAGCTGTGAGGAATTTGCAGATCCAAACTATCACATCTTCTACTTTAATTTCTTCTCGATCTTGACAACATATCTATAAGTCGTACCCAATGATGCGATGTCCAGAAACTCCATTTCTGTTTGAATGTATCTATGTAGACAGTCACGGTATTTGAGCACCATATGTCACTCAGAGTCTTTGATACCCAATTTGGTGCACAGGGTATGGAAAATATTGGTGAAATCTGGTATTGTTTGGTCCCTTTCCTGACGCAGGGTGGTCCATCTTGTGTATTGGTCATCGTAGCTTCCAACAGGGTAGTATTGTTCTTTAATGGCATCCCTAAATGAATCATATGTGGGAGGGACTGAAAATATTACAGATTCCTCTATGGC
Organism: Picea glauca; assembly: GCA_000966675.3. Lineage (NCBI taxonomy): Eukaryota > Viridiplantae > Streptophyta > Pinopsida > Pinales > Pinaceae > Picea > Picea glauca. The sequence goes on from JZKD02S0742421.1 coordinate 68,507, forward strand.
CCTTTGATCAAAGTAAGTATCCCACCAGTCATTAACATGGGGGACGGCCTTGAGGAGTGAAAAAGTAATATTTTCCCTATCGAAAAAATTGTGGACTGAAAAATACCCTTCGAGTAGATTCAACCATTTATCTACAACATCTGCATCTATCGGTCCTTTAAATAATGAAATATCAAAATTTACATGTACCTTGAAGGGGGTTGCATGGTTGATCTAAATTTTAGGGGGCATATGGTCTAAATTCGGAGGCAAAAGTCATAAATCTATAAAGCTATTAGATTTCCCATGTGGATCAAGGAGATGCCCACCTCCTCATTAATTAATTGGGCTAACAGGTTGCTCGTATGGGTCAAAGAGATTCTCACCTCTTCATTGGGTTTTATTTTCCACTACTTAGTTAGTTGGATAGTTAGATCTATTATTATAATAATAGAGACTCACCTAATGAGCTCTTTCCATTATTGTATCAAGTTTTATTTTCCACTACTTAGTTAGTTGGGTAGTTAGATCTATTATACTAATAATAGAGACTCATTTAATGAGATCTTTTTGACTTTGTCCAATGGACCATTTTTTAATGCTATATAAAGGCCTAGCAAGCCTTCTCATAATATCAAGTTACTCATTTTGGCTTCTCTCGTATTATTTTTTTTTATTCATTGTGAGATTAATTAGCTCTGAGTGATTTAGTGGTAATTAGTTTTAGAGGTGAGGCTCATCTTTGAACCTCACCTCTCGAGTACTTCATTTACATGTTTTTTTTTTTGTCCGTGCTTCTTT
>JZKD02S0742421.1:81632-98755 GCA_000966675.3 Picea glauca
CAAGGGAGATATCAAACCCTTTTTAGGGAACTTGGTCTCCATTCAATACTTTGTAATGGAGATCGGTGCAAGTTTATTTTGTAGGAAGCTTGAACTATGTGTAGAGGATCATTTAGGAAGTGGAACACTCTCTTGAAGACCTCTCACAACTCTCATCTACTTGCAAAAACACTCATCTGGATGATTTCTTCCCTTTTCTCCTCTCTTTCATTTCTAACACTTAGTTTAATTTGTTCACCATAGGAGACTGGGAATTAACCTTAGGTTAGCTAGCATTTTCTTTCTTAATTAGTTGTTAATCACTTATTGAAAACCCTAATTCAAGTACCATAATTACTTTACAACCTTAGATAACTAATTAATATTAAAACCATAATTAATCCAAAGGCCTTCTCCTCTCTCTTCCATTCTCTCCCCTAGGGTTTCTTTATTTTCCCCTAAAACTAAGTCATGACCCCACTCTCCCCTTCCTCCATATTGGTAGTGTTTTTGAAAGGGTGGTTCCCCATCCCTACTCATATGCTACATTTTGGAGACACCACTAGTGAGTTCCCATCAACCCTTCCCTCTCTTGAGTGAAGGCTTTCTCTTCATGTTCTTTCATTTACCCTCCTTGGTTCATTGGACTATGGAGTCCTATTATGTCGCTTCTAGATTTCTCCCTCTTCATTACCTCTCAAAGTGTTTAGGATCCTGAGGTTTTTTGGAAAATGACGTGCCCGACACTCCCACTCCTCTCCACACTCTGGAAACCTTGGATTCAACCCTAAAACCTCAAGGTAGGTTCTAGCACATCTATGGCAAGGGAGATATCACACTCTTTTTAGGGAACTTGGTCTCCATTCGATACTTTGTAATGGAGATCAATGCAAGTTTATTTTGTAGGAATATTGAACTATGTGTGGATGATCATTTAGGAAGTGGAACACTCTCTTGGAGACCTCTCACAACTCTCATCTACTTGCAACAACACTCATCCATATAAGTTCTTCCCTTTTCTTCTCTCTTTCATTTCTAACACTTAGTTTAATTTGTTCACCACAAGAGAGTGGGAATTAACCTTAGGCTAGCTAGCATTTTCTTTGTTAATTAGTTGTTAGTCACTTATTGAAAACCCTAATTCAAGTAACATAATTACTTTACAACCTTAGATAACTAATTAATATTAAAATCATAATTAATCCAAAGGCCTTCTCCTCTCTCTTCCATTCTCTCCCCTAGGGTTTCTTTATTTTCCCCTAAAACTAAGTCATGACCCCACTCTCTCCTTCCTCCATATTGGTGGTGTTTGTGAAAGGGTGGTTCCCCATCCCTACTCATATGCTACATTTTGGAGATACCAATAGTGAGTTCCCATCAATCGTTCCCTCTCTTGAACGAAGGCTTTATCTTCATGTTCTTTCATTTCCCCTCCTTGGTTCATTGGACTATGGAGTCCTCTTATGTCGCTTATATATTTCTCCCTCTTCCTTACCCCTCCAAGTGTTTAGGATCCCCGTAATCAATTGGGAGCTCTTAAACTAGGTCTCCTAGCCATAGGACCTTTTTCTTTCCCAAGTTGTGTCTCTCTCCTTGACTGCATAGCCTAGGTTCCTCCTTTGTTTTGATGCCTCACTTCATCTCCCTAGAGCCTTCATTAGGCCCATCTCTCCCTCTTTCTTTCTCTTGTGTTCATAAGTTGTTTAGAGTCATGTATTTCTATGTTAACCTCAATTCCACCCTTTAACTTTCTTGAGATGATGATATCATCATCATGTCACCAACAGGTAAGAAAGATCCCTCATCTTCTCCTCCTTGTCTATTCCCCATGGTATATGCATTACCATCTCACCCCTTTCTCTATTATTTGGGATTTCCTTCCTAAACTGAAACCTTCTAACTGGAATGATTGTCATCAATGTGTCAATATTCCTACATTTGAGAATTAAGTTGCAAGAAATATGCTCAAGATGGGTCATCCCTTGCCTTCACTTGATGAGGCTGGCCCATTTTCCCATCAATCTAAATATTATATGTGGTTATATTATCACATGTTGAGCACACATTGGACTAAAGATCATTATACTCTAAAAATATTGATGCCACAACATGCCTACAAGATCATTTCCTTGGTCCAATATACACCCCTCATCTTAAGTACCCCTTTGACTCATACCCTAGGATGGGTTATAGAACCCATCTCTTTCCTCCTCAAATTCCTTGACCCACTTGGGCCCATCTCTCCTCTTCCCCTCTCACTCCCTATTTTGTGACTACCCCTAGTTGTTTGGGGAAACCCCTGTTCTCATTGCTTTCTTCTTCCCCCTCTCCTAGCTTCTCTTACTCTTGCTTTTCTTCACTCTATACTTCCACTCATTCCCCAAACACTTATAAAAAGGTGAACCTCTCTCTCTTCTTTGTCCATGTCTTCTCTCTTCTTGGTTGCCTCCCTCCTTGGTTTCTTCATCGATGATTGATTGCCTCTAGGTAATCATCTCAAGTAAAACCCTATTCAAGATAACTTCTCCTTAGTTGGTCCTGACCACTGCTCCCCTTTACCTCTTCCTCACAATGTTGGATTTGGTGGTAAAATCGTGTAGTCTAAAGATGTAGGGTTTCTCCCATTCCTCTAACATCTCACACATATTTCCTCTTTCCTTATGATGGGCCTTCAACTTGTCTATTTTATGGCCCATCTTGTGTCTAAATTTGACACAGTTTTCCTCCTAGGCAAGAACTTCCTTGAAAACATTAGTACTTTTGATGACCAATGTAGATATTATGACTCGTGCTTATCTAATCAAATATGATTTACTTAATTTCAAGTTGAAAGTGACATATGCTTTATCTTAAAGTGTTTTTTATTGCTTTCGTGTGGTTTGATTCTTTAATCTAATGTGATCCACAAGTAGGAAATAGTGTAGCCTTGGTGAAGGGATTCAATCCACAAGACAAGTTGATCTCCATCCCTTATTACCATAGACCGCTTTGTTAAATGGATGAAAATTTTAAGGGATGTTGTCCCTTCACAACCATAAGAGCTACTAGCACTTGGAGGTAGAAATAAATACTTGAAACAAGTTAATATTGTTCCAATCTTATGTATTCAAATTGATTAGGAGGGAAAACAATCCCTTGGAACAACATGCAAAAAAATAAGAAGTTAAGGGACAACTTTCACCAAACAAGGGTGTGAGTGGATGGGATAGATAAGACTCTCATCAAGTACAAATAGAGGATAGATGATAGAATAGATAGTTAGTATTATCATTTCATTTTCATTGTTGTTGTTGTTGTTCAAGTTAATTTGAATTATAGTGAAGAAGTAGTTTCCTGCCCTCATGTTCTATGACTATTTCTAAATAAAGGAGATAGAGTTTTGTTGAATTTTTTAAGTGTTTGAGTGTCTCCAAGGATTCCAAGAACTTCCTTGAGTAGGATCCACTCAAGGAAAGGACTAGGAACCCCTATTATCTTTTTCTTTCATGTCTTTTATTTTTGTTTTGAAAGTAGACAAAATTCTATAGAAAACATAATACTAGTTTCTTTCACTTTATTTTCCAACATTAATTGCATTTCTTGTACTTCTTTGAATAACAATTTCAATTCATGCATTTTTATTAAATTCCTTTAACTTACAATGTTTAGTACATTGATGTGGATCATATGAATCTAGCATATGACACTTATTGTTGTTAGGATTGAATAGTCTATCAACAACACAAATTGATTAGTTCAATGAGACTTTTTTATTTCATTGGTTTTTCATTGAAGAGGTGGTGACCCTAGACCTTCATCTATATTCTGCACATTGTCAAAAGAGATAGAAGTGAAAGTCATGGACCCAAATGCATGAAGGATATATGAGAATGACCCTACATGCTAGAAGGGAATCCAACAGAAGGAGATATTCCAAACACATCCCTTGCTTGAGATTTAGGGCATTTTTTAGGGTCGTCGCTAGACACATAGAGGACATCAAGCAACTATAGTCGTTGTACATTAGTAGTTCAATAAGAGACTATATGTCAAACCTTATAGATTCAACGAGTTACGAAGAGCTAAGTGATGGGTGATTTGTATCTTTGTGTCATGAGCCTAGGAACTCACATCATTTGAGTTTCTATTGGGTTCTAGAAGATATAGAAGCTCTCCCAAGCCTCTTCCAAGGATCTATATAATGAATGTTAGTATTGAGATTTATGGGGAATCATTTTGGAAAAGTTGTGTTGTCCATTTGCATAGGGAATTTTCCTATTCACAACATCCAGAAATCGAATTTCCTAGCATGATCAAGAAGTTGAGGAGAAGCAAGGAGCAAGGAGCCAAAGGAGGAAGCATCAACATCTAAAGTATGAACTGATGTAATTTCTTCATGTTAAGTATTAAATCATTAGTTTTACCCCTGAATATGTTTTTATTTCATTTGCAAATATTTGGATCCAATCTTATGATTGATATATTTGATTAGATACAAGTAGATCTAGGATTATAACACCAAGTAGAGAGGTAGAAATGCATTGTTTGTATTTTGTGTGCAGGAATCATATTGCATATATTGGAGCTAGAACTTCAGATTTTCATCAGTCGGGATATATGAAGTGCATCCTATAGTTCAAGGTATTCTATCTCTACCACTCTTTAGGTTAATTACGAATCCATTTGCTTGATTCTAGGAAATCCATAGGAATCTAGCCTTCTTTCTGTATAAGATCAATAGGAACATCCTAAGGAGATATTTTCATTTATCATGGGAGATCCATGTGATATTTATTCCATAATAGAGCCTGTGACTATGTTGGGGAAGGATCTTTTGATTCTTCTCTAGAATCCCTTTCCTGAATACCCTATGTTTTTTGTTTTTGATTCATTTTCTCATTCCTGTATTCTTTCATAGGTATAGATATCTTAGATCTGGTAGATCTGATACAGATATGATAGATATGGAGCATATATTTTTTGTAAAAGACAAAAATGTTCTACATAGTCGCTCGTTGCATTTTAGGAGTCAAGCGACTATAGTTGCCTATTGTCCTCTATGTGTCCAGTGACAACCCTCAAAAAGGCCCTAAATTTCAAGCAAGGGATGTGTTTGGGATATATCCTTATGTTGGATTCCCTTCTAGCATGTAGGGTGGAAATTAAGGCTATAACATTGAGTTTTTTTTTTTTATCGATGTTTTCCATTAGAATAAGTAGTTCTTATTTGACCTTTGCAGTTTGCATACATGGTGCATAGAACCTCATAAGTTTTCACGATCTCTAGGTTGATAGTTAAATTAGTTTAGTAATTCAATAGATATATTGGTACAATTATTTGTCTCTCCACTTTTTGGTGTCGTTGGTAGGAAGCTTGCTAAAATTGTATTAGGAACAATCTAAAAAAATTGAAAAAAAACAACATACATACTTAGTTTTCATGCATCGACCTAGAGATAAGTATGGTAAGTTTTTACAAAAGCACATGTTTGGTGTAGTTGAAGTAGGTAATAGTGAACAAGCAAAACAAAAAAGTGATTTTGAATAGTTTTTTAAGTAATCTGCTAAAGAAATTCCAACAGACATACAATAAAAATTTGAGGAATTTGTTGACCAACCTATAGAAGGAGAAATCGGTGTTGCCGGGATTTTCATAAATCCTTTCTACAAACTTCTAAAAAAAAATTATAATCTACGAGTTAAGAATACATAGGAATCTCCATCTTTGAACACCATCATAGAAGAAAGAGAGGAACAAACTGAAATATTTCAATTTCTAATTCATGAAACTGATGAGGAAAGAAGGATGAAGAATATAAACCCTTCTACTATTCCCCATTTCCATGGCCTAACTACTGAAGAGCATGATACCTTTATTTTTTAGTTTGAGGTTCTCTATAGAACCTATGACTACACCACGTATGCTCAAAATCTTAGGCTCTTTCCCTCTACCTCAAAGGAATCAACTTTGAGATGGTTCATGAGCTTATAAGGAAATAGTATCAGAAATTCAGATCAAATTAAGCAAACCTTCATTAAAAATATAGATATTATTGTAATCTCAATGATACCAGGGATTAAATATTTTGAATGTTACAAGGATACCATGAATCCTTCGAATATTATGTGGAAAGGTTCCAACTTAGCTACAAAAGAGCTAATAGTTGCACATTGGATGATGAATCTCTAAACTAGTGCTCCTCAAAGGTGTAAAACAAGACTTGATAGAGACTTTGAACCTCCTTGCAAATGGAGACATGTTTCAGCTAACATATCAAGATATAAAGAAAGTGTTCAAGGACTACTCCAAGGCTACAATCAAGAGGAATGGAGGTGGCAGAAATGTTCTCCCATGGTCATCAAAACCTACAACAACAAGTCTCATAAAGAATGAAATTATAATCTTATTAGAATATATAAAAATATATATATTGCATTCATTGGCTATGCAACTTGACACTGCTTAGATTAAGAGGAAGCAAGAATAGGATAAAATAACCCTAGTTTTTTTTTTCCCTAAGTGTAAAAGGAAACATGTCATGAATGAATGTCCACTAAATACAGTGGAAGTGTGTGGAATATATGAAGAGAATCATCAAACAAGTAGATGTGCTTCTTTACCTTGTTCAAAGTTTTGTGTACCAAGGAGTAGAAGACATCATGGAGAATTTATAATTCATCAACCAGAGGAGGCAAGGACCACTAAGTCAATTCCAACAAGGTATGCCTTACTGCCATCCTTAATATTTTAACTATGCTTAGAGTAATCAAATGCATAATCCATATTCAAATTGGTATTCCCCAACCAACCAAATTGTAAAATGCACAATTAGATGCCACAACAATGGAAGTATCCTCAAAATCGACATTTTCCATTTCAACGTCCACAACAACCCTAATGTTAATCGCCTAAACATCCACAAGCTTGGAAACATCAAGAACGAAAACAATAATTTTTGTTGCCTCCACCTCCTACAACTCCTACTCAAAACACTACTCAACAAACCCCCAAATAACCATAAATTCCTAACCAACTAGCACCAAATCCAAATAATATATAGGTTTAACTTGTCTACAATAATGAGATGATGAACTATCAAGCTTACTCACTAAATTATATGGCATTAAATGAGTTGATACTTCATTCAAGGAGGGTGGAAACAACTCCTTTACCTTCTCTTATTAGTGAACATGTAGAAGACAAAGACCCCGGAGAGAAAGAAAATAAAGAAACAAGTCATCATCCCTCTCAACCACAAATTCCACCCTATCCTAAGAGGCTAGAGAAAAAGAATCTATGCCTAATTAGAAAATCAACTTCTGGGAGAACTCAAGAATATATGAGTGAAAATACCTCTCCTTCAAGCAATTAAGGATGTCCCTATCTACAACAAATTCATCAAGGAAACCTACATAAAGAGACTTGGGATAAAGAAGAAAGACTCCCTTACAATCAATGTTGTAGGGAATATTTTTGACCTCGTGTTAGGAAAAGTCTTCACCCCAACTACTATGTTCTAGGAAGCCCTATGGTCAATATCACCTTATTAGATGTGATCCAAAACACCTTACTAGACTTGGGGACAACAATCAATGTGATTACCAAATATATAATGTGTAGGTTGAACTAAGAGAGTTGTTAAGTCACTCTGTTGGCCCCTTCAATTTTGTGAAAGCTGCAAAAGTATGGATGAGCAGAGAAGTGCAATAGAGGAGCATAGATATCAATGTAAAGGACGTGTTAAAGGCATCGAAGAATGTGACACAAGTTGGGTATAAATGGCTAGGAGTTTTGTAATGTAATTATTGAATCGACTCGGACAATGGATTGGCATAGTCATCCTTATCCTATTTTGTAACTAAATTTACATGATCAACTTTAGCAAGTGTAACTATATAAAACCCCTTTGATATTAGGGTATAAATATTGATCGTGAATTTTCCTAACCTATATCTTGTTGTTTATCATTGATAACTAGTATTTGATTCTCTATTATTGCTGAAAACTCATGTTGTAAAGTTGGTAAAATGAAGAAATGAGGAAGCAATTGGGCCCCCTTTTAACATTATGAATATATATTCTTTATTGTTGTCTTAATGGATTCGTATCACATATTTTGTTCACTCATAAAAACGTGTTTTATGCATATGTGTATGATTACAATATAGGTATCTCTTTCCTCTTTTTTTTTAATCTCACAAGTATGAAATGTGTGAATATTAGAAAAACGATGACTATGAGGTTGTGAACATTATGTTATGTCTGTCTATCTTCCTAAAATATTGATTGCACTTTGGGTGACACCTTCTTCCCTTTGGGAAGATTGAAAATGCTATTGCATCTAGACTACATTGGGAGATTTTAACCTATGATAACCCTAGTCTCAATCAAATTCCAACACACACCAATTGTCCTCCAACTTGCAAATAGATCAATTGTTAACCCAAAATGAGTATTAAAGGATGTTATGGTATCAATTGACTCATGGGAGTACCTAGTAGACTTCATGATTCTACAAACTAAAGAAAAACTCAATGGGTTCCCACTCATCTTAGGAAAACCATGGTTAGCCACTTCTAATGCATATATAGGTTGCATAACAAGGGATATGACCATCACAAGTGGTTAGTCATGGGAAATAATTACTCTTTATCCCCCTACAAAACCTTTCGTTGATATAGAAACACCTCAATGGGTAGGAAAAGAATAAGGAGAAGACATGTTTTAAGCCAACATACATATAATCCACACCATTGACACTGCTTCAGTGTTAAAGGAGATAGACAAGGACATAGTTATTTAAAATTGCATGCAAAATGCATAACCTAGCTCTATCCAAATTCAAGAATGCAATGGTAAAGAGGATGAACAAGAGAAAGAAAACTCTATTGATGTGTATTAGACTTGTTGGCATGATCTATTTTCTACTTAAATATAGAAACGGTTATTCAAAACTATAGAAATTCCCCCTAATAAAACTCTAAAAATTAGCACCGAAATAAATTATGTCCAACAACAACAATTGTTAGAAATTCTTAGGAAACATAACACTACATTTGCTTCGGATTACAAAGACATGTAAGGAATTCATCCCGAAATCTATCAACACCATATATACATCAAGGATTATTCCTAGCCCATTAGATAATCTCAAAGAAAAATGAACCCTACACTAAAAGATATAGTAAAAAATGAATAAAAAAAGTTTTGGATTAAAATTTCATCTACCTATCTCAAATAGTGAATGGGTGTCTCCATTAGTCATTGTTCCCAAGAAAGGAGGCAAGTCGAAAATATGTGTATATTACAAAGAATTCAACAAATCTACTAGAAATGACCATTTCCCTTTAACCTTCATTGACCAAGTACTAGATTCCTTATATGATAAAAAGTATTATTCCTTTCTAGATGGGTTTAGTGGGTATAATCAAATAGAAATAAGTCCAAGAAACCAAGACAAGACCACATTTACCTATCCTTGGGGAACATTTTCTTATAGGATACTTCCATTTGGACTATGCAATGCACCTACTACTTTCCAAAGAGTTGTGTTGAGTATTTTCTCAAATTTAGTGCATGAAAACATAGAAATCTACATGGATGACTTCACTACCTATGGAAACATATTCCAAGAAGCTGATAAACCTATCATTGAGTAGTGAAAATTGCTTCATACTCATGAATGAGGGTATAGTACTAGGACATCCCATATATCCTAGAGGTATTGAGGTAGACCCAGCAAAAGTAAACATCATCCAACACCTCAAAAACAAAAAGACATAAGAAGTTTCCTAATACATGCAGGCTACTACAAAAGATTAATAAAATATTTTAGTAAACTGGCAACTCCTTTGTTTACTCTCTTATCCAAGTATGTAGTTTTTTGTTGGTCATCTGAATGTGAAAGATGATTTGACAATATAAAACAAAAATTAATGAAAACTCATATTGTACAAGGTCCCAACTAGGATATTCCATTCCACATTCATACTAATGCCTTTGATAGAGAATTAGGTGTAGTACTTGGACAACAAGAATCCAAAGAGCCATTTACCATTTACTACATTCAAAAAAAATGGTAAAGATCAGAGCTTAATTATATAGACACTAAAAGAGAATTTCTTATTGTTGTTTATGAAATCAATGAATTTCATAAACTACATCATTAAATGTCATGTATTTGTACATACTAAGCATTCAACCATCAAATACTTAATGAAAAAAATATATGTGAAAGGAAGGATCATTAGATGGTTGTTGTTATTACAATATTTTGACTTAACTATATAGACAAACCAAGAAAACAAAATGTTGTTGCAGATTTCTTGTCTAGGTTAACAAATAATGCAAATCAAGAAGTTGTTGATTGCTCCTTTCTAGATGAACAACTATTTGAAATCTTAGTGAAAACCTTATGGTTTTTTCACATAGCAAACTATTTAGGCACATAAAACTTTTCTCAACACTTTTCCCATAGGGAATGTTGCAATATTGTCAGAAAGAGTGGCACATATATAGAAGAATATGTATCACACGGTAATGAATGCCAAAGGATGGGGAAGCCTTAAAAGGTATGAGATGTCAGTCCAAACACAAGTATCAATGGAACCATTTGAAAAGTGGGGCTTATACTTTGTGGGACCCATTGGCCCACCATCCAACCAAAAAGATCATATACTAGTTTGTACAAACTACTTGAAAAAATGGTCAAAAGTGAAGTCAATGAAAAATGTCAAAGAAGAAAAGGTAGTAGAATTTATCTATGTAAATATCGTTGCAATATTTGAGTGTTAAGAGAGATTGAAATAGATCAAGGATATCAATTTACTTCCATTCTCATTAATAATCCGATGGACTTATTCAAGATTCGTCATAAGAAATTGGCTACATACCACACTCAAGAAAATGGGAAAAAATAAGTAACAAACAAAGAGTTGGAGAATATCCTAACAAAAACAATAAAACAACATAGGAAAGATTGGGAAAACATATTGACCAACATTATATGGGCATACAACACCATTTGGAAGGAAACTACAAGGTTTACACCCTATGAGTCATTTCATGGAAAGAAGGTAATGCTCCCAATTGAGTTTGAAATCCAAACATTATGGACAACTCTAGATCTGGGGTTCAATCTCTTTAAAGCACAACAAAAGAGGATGAATAATCTAAATGCACAGGATGAGTATAAATAGCAATATTTATTCCACATTGAGATAGTCCAACAACAAGAGCAATATGGCATGACCATTATATAAAGACAATGACATTCAAAGCAGGAGATTGGGCACTACTCTATCATTCAAGATTCAAAGACTTCAAAGGAAATTTAAGAACAAGATGGTCAAGGACTTATCAAATTGATACCTATTATGAAAATGCCTCGGTAAAAATCAAAACCATAGATGAATAACATGTACCTATTTTGGTCAATGGAATTAGACTTAAGCTCTATAAGAAAACATCGTCAAAAGAGGAGTTTACTATTAGGGTTCAGGGTTGACAACTAGATCTGATTGAAAGCAATAGTGCTTTCAATTCAGATTGATCATCTCACAAAAAAATTTAAAAATAAATAAATTCCTACGATGAAAACCTCCTCTAAGGCATCTAGGATGGGTCTTTGCTTGAAAACATCCTTTGAGGCAAATGTAGATCTGTAGAAATAGAAAATGATAATATCTCCTCATGGTGAAAACTTTCTTGAGTCAACATGAGGTAGAGAAGTCATGAAAACCAACAATGACACTCGTGCTCTAAAGAAACAAAATAAAACAAAGAAAATTAAATAAGAAGAGAAGTTTCTCATACAAGGTATTGCTAACTCTTATCGCATACAAGTATCGAAGATCAAAAGCACATCTCCAAGCTCAAAAGGGGACATTCTACAAAAGCTCAATAAAGTCGAAGGAATTTCTTCATCGGCCACACTAAACACTATATTTAAGAGCTTCTTCTCAAAGGTAGATGACATGATTGTCACAAAAATTGTATTTGTATTAAGATTACAACACATAGCATACTTTCCAACGTGTGTAAATATCACTATGCAAACAAATCATAAGTGACTTCTTCAAAATATTTAAAGTCACATTACATCCATATAAATCTCAAGTATCTATAAGATGAGAACATGTAACCAATTCAACTAATATGCCTTCAAGTCTTCACCATAGTTAGAGTAGTTGTTAAAATTACAATTGGGTAGAGGTTCAAATGGAAACTAACAACCTCAATCTATAACTGATATACTCTTGAAAAGTTCAACACATCAAGTTTCAAAGTATATTGCATGAACAATCAAATATCTTGTGGTTCACCAAAAAGATATCAAGAAGTAAAAGACATCAAATTTCAAGGCTTGTAAAATAAAAAGGGGTATATTGTCAACATTGATGTGAAGAACACAAATACCTCCAAGTCATAGAGGTACCATCAAAGGATGCAGAGGTTCATGAAAATAAATCAAGATAATATTTATAATGTTCAATTATTTCTCATCATTATTTAACCCATTATTCTTCAAAGATGTGAGTATTATCATCATTCTAACTCTATGCTTAAGTTTCTAATGCAAAACAATATGTTTCAGGTATACATAGCAATCAATGAAGACAATGGAAGTATCAGCATACAACAAGAACAAAACTTCAACAACCACCATATTAGAGGCATGAAGATAGTAATCCAAGCTCAAAAATAAATTCAAAGAAATTTAAATATGCACACTTCATGAAGTTACTCAACCTAAGGTGCAATAAAGGATCAACCTACAAAAAGTAATACAATGTGCAGATGACAAATCAAATGGAATGAGAAATCAAATTGCATTGCATACAATACTATTAGAATGTTGAAAATTTCCATTTCACCATTTCAAATCTTCAAAAAGTGTACAAATGACTTAAGGTATATGCAATATTTTTTCTTATTACTTTAACCTTATGCCATCATCCATCTAATTTATCTATTATCATACATTTCATACATCTGAAACCCATACATTTCATTCATTACACATACCTATTCATTTCCACTCATTCATTTACACTCATTTCTGACAGTCCAATTGCCATATTATTCATTCCCATTCATTCCATATACAAATTCCTTATGACAATATTATTTCCATTATTGTGTTTTTATATCCACTTTACCATATCCCATCCATCCATTATTTCCATCACAACAACCTTCCACCACTCATCCAAACCATTATCAGTTCATATAAACATTTATATAGGACACTACAAAAGTGTCAACCTATAGGTTTTAATAGGAAACCTAGACAAACACCTCTATAGCAGTGTCAACCTTCAGGTTTCTATAAGAGTCTATAGGAGACTCACACTACAAGTAGAATAAAAAGGATTCTACAAGAGACAACAAAAGACTTCACCTACAGTTAGTTTCTATAGGAAATTGGACCTACAACTATTACCATATCACGACATTTTACATGAACCTCCAAAAGACTCCACCTATAGCATAAAGCTCACAAAAACATCCAAAAAGGTTGAGAGTTTTCCACGGGAAGCTACAAGAATATCATTCTACTCCAAAGTAAGACACCAATATCAAAGTAAAGGTTGTTATAGTCCAATCTTTCACCATAGACATTCAAATAGACATGCATATCAAAATTACAACCAAAATCTTTCCAAAAGTAAAGGTATGTCACATTCTCTTGGTTTAAGTCAATTATATTAATTAGAATGCATGTCATTATAATATAGTCATATATCCCTTAAACCTAAGTCTCAATTGCCTATTACACATTATCCTTTGTCAACGTGGACATTGAAAATCAAGTTGGGAGGGAGCTTTGTGTCACAACTTGAATTACACTCAAAGTGCATAATACAAACCTCAGTTCAAAAGTGTGCATAATATAAACCTCAATTCAAAAGCATTTTTTGTAAGCCACAAACAAAGCTAGAATTGGGGTGTCACATACAAAGGGAACTAAAGAAACCACAAGACAATAATTACGCCATGACATGGTCATTGTGCACCATCATTCCAAATTTCGAATTTTCATAAGTCAACTTCAAGCCATAACTCATAGTTCACTTAGTTGAAGGAAGAAAATTAAAAGGTGAAATCCTTATTCTTAAGGAAGACAATATGTGTTTTATCACAGAGTAGTTGACATTGACAATGCTTGTTCAAATTTTTTAGAGGTAGAATCTCGACATCCATAGAAGCATTGAACAAATTTTTTGGTATATAATTGCTAGTTGAAGATTGCCCACCAACATAAAGGAATAATTGTAGAGAATACAAGGAAGGAGCAGAGGTAGAAGGAACTTCAACATTACAACTGAGGACAAAGAGGTAAGAGGTATGTGACCTTTTCCTCTCTTATTAGAAAAGAATTAATTAATTGAATGGATTGAACAAAGTAAAAATGTCATTCTAAAGAAAAGACTTTGTTTTTTCTTGTAGCCTCAGTAAGATAATAATTGTAAGATAAATCCAAGCAAAAAGAGGATTCTCATTATCACAGGGATATTGTTCAAACATTCTTCAAATATGGGGGAAGGATTCAATATAAGAGAACCTATTGATACTTCCAAGTTATATAACTATCCAGAAGTATAAGTGTTTCAAAAGTCTAATTGGCTTGAATACTTCAATAGACTCTAAGGTTTTGATGATAACATTGCCATGGAATTTACTTAGATTTTTCATAATATAAGAGGTCAAGAATATGTAACTATAATGAAGGGCTTGGAAATACAAATGAATGAACCAATTTTAGAGAGAGTAATAGGCTTCCCATTGGTTTACCTTGAGATAAAAAATAAGCATAGCCAACCCTTGATGCCAAGCAAGGATTCCCCGTGGCTTATGAAACCATGGAGGAAACAAAAAATGGGGTCGAGAGAGATATCCTACCAACACCATGGGATGAGGTGGACCTCTGCCTCATCAAATACATCACATGTGAAGGGATATATAGTATGGTCTATGCTTACCATTTTAGGTTGCTATATTATCTAATACATTGTCGACATCAGAAATCTAAGTGTTCCCTACTTTTTGTTGCAATCCCTAAGAGAGATGAGTTCAAAAGTGAAAAAGGGAAAGTTGAAGCACTAGCCCACCACATGTTAATAAAAGTTCTTATGTCTGATGACTTGAGAAGGTAGCCTTGTTATCTCCCTTGGGAAATGTTTTTGGCATTCAAAAAGGAAGATTTCATAGCCCTATAGATTGGAGTCGTTTCAAACTTAGCGGAAAACCCCACACGGGAATCTAGAAAAAAAAGAAGGTGGTGGATAGGGAAAGTGATACCAAGAAAAAGATAACCCATAGAATGGAAAAAACATAGGAGATAAGTAGAGGGGTTCCCACCAGTACAGAGGGTGCGGAAAGAGATGTTGTTGCTTCCCTAATATAAATGGGGACACCCAAAGAAATCCCTCTCAAAATTAAAAGAGGGACATCCTCAAAAAATAAGAAGGGTTAAATCATTGAACATGTAATACCCCAGTTTTGATCCCCAAGATTAGCAATGTATTTTTTTTATTTGATGAAAGGTTGAAGTGCCTGTAAAGTTGAAAGGTTGGACAGCCTAGCAATGTAATAGCATTGATATTGATAATAAAAACATAGCATTGGCTGCAAGTCAAATAAGGACATAGTCATAGGGGCTATGATTCCATGAGAGAGGGAGGCTAAAGGGGCTAAGCCAATTTATTATATTTTTTTAAACCCATATTGGAATTAGTTGGGAAAGTGGTTACGTGAGCTTCTTGTGGAAGCCATATGGTGCATTATTGCATGCAATTATATAAACCATGATTTTGGTTGTTGTGGAGTTTTCATTCATTATTACTCACTTAATCCTCATTGATTCTTTCTCATTCTGATTCTTTTTTTTTGGCATGGGAACGAAATGTCCGAGGTAGAGATCCATTACTAGTTGGTTGTTCCAGCAAGAAATTAATGCATGTGCACATGAGAATGATGGCAGTTGTGAAATAATTTTCCATAACTTAGAATTCCTGGAGCTTCAAATATTGATATTTACTGGCTAGTAACATTGGAGCCCTGAATGTAATAATTATTGAATTGAAGCATAAATGTAAGAAAATGGTAAAGAAGAAGAGAGAGAGAGAGAGAGAGAGGAGGTGATGATGGAGAATGATGGGGAAGGACCAGGGTGGCTAGGGAGGTTTCATGGCATCACCTCAAGGTGACATGTGGATCTGAGGTACCACATTAACAACCATGTTGACATATTGTCACGTCAGCAAAGAATATCCTATGTTTAAAAAAAACAAGTCTAGAGCCAAAATCATATTTTGGCCATTATAGGAGCATGATAACCCATATTGAGATGAAATTTTCTAGGTATGTTTGTAGTGCAGAGGGCTAAAGAAGTGACAATGAGGGCCATTTCTCAATTACGCACCAATTCTACAGAATTTGCAAATTAGTGACTTTTAAATAATAGACTAGTACTCTCTGACAGAGCCTCTATCTCTGGTGATATTTTATAGTGAGATAGGGAAGTAGACATGAAAATACCCAGTGGAGCATTTGGCTAGATTCCAAGGGGTTTGGAATGGGGACGCTAAAAAATTCCAAAATCTACTATTCTAAGCCACTTTTGGGGGCATTTTTGTTAGGATATTTAGACACTTAGGAGTTAGTAAGATCTACTTGGTCTATTGTGTCGTTAGGTAAAAGTGTGTTTTCTAGTGTGTTTATTTAGTATGAATTAGTATTCATTTGTAGTTAGGAAATTCGACGGTCACGATATGTTCCCGACATAGAGTGATCCGACGGCGTCCTCTGTTGGAGTCCCCCCTGAACTGTAATGTATCCCGAACTGAATTGTACCACGAACATAGCGAAGTATCTTTTTAGCTGCTTTCCAATGGATTTCATGGGCTGTTTGCATATATTGGGCAACAAGACCAACAGCAAAGGAAAGATCAAGTTGCAGACATTTTCACAAAGTCTCTTACAGAAGCGAAGTTTTCCAAACTTTGATCTATGTTAGGAGTTCAGGAAGTTGTCATTAAGGAGGGGTAGGCTCTAATGCCTCCTTCCTTCTCCTATTGTGTCACTATTGTAAATCCTTCAATCCTATCCCAAGTTGTTCTTAAGGGGGGATATTAGGATATTTAGACACTTAGGAGTTAGT
>JZKD02S0742421.1:116090-128437 GCA_000966675.3 Picea glauca
AATCCAACGGGAACAATTCCAAGGCACCCTATGGATTCAAACTAACCTCCCCTCTTTAGGCTATATTGAAACAATCCAACAACTAAATGGGGTAACCCTCAAATAAAGATGTTTTAGTTAGGATTTATCCAGTAAATTGAAGAAAAATGAAGGTTCTCAATAAACTCAAACTAATTAAGAAAATGTTTGTATAATGATTGGAGAAATAATGAAATAAATATCAAGAGTTTAAACAGTTTTCCTCGTTTAATGAGGGCACCATATTCCCATTCAACTAACTTTTAGAAAATCATTAAAAGAAAGATAAAAGAACACAAATTCTTCTAAAATAAGGTTTCTTAAGGCATACACTAAATTAAAGAAATCAAGAAACCAAATATATTTATAATACAAATTCCTAAATATGTGTATAAAGAAAACATGTTGGCATACATTCAAATGCATATGGCATATGACTAGTTATAAACATTCAATAAAAATTCCATGCAAAACCTGATTTATCTTTATTTTCAACATAATTAAATAATAGATACTATCAAATATCAAAATGAGATTAAAGATATCTTCAAATTCACTTTTAACATTATCAACATTCATTACAAGAATAAAAATGTGTAAACTTACATGCAACTGTTGATATATTAAAAGTTTGATCAATACAAAGAAACATATTGAGAATAAATCTTTGAAGATTTTCCTAACTCAAAATTTGAAGTTTTTTTTGAGAATGTTTAAATTTTTGAGAATGTTTAAACAACCTGAATAGAGAATACAAAAACTTAAGTGAAATTCAAAATCAATTACAAAATACTTATTGAAAGAGGAATAAATCCTTTGGAAACTCAAAAAGACTAAAAAAAACCCCACAAACTTTACAACAATTTTTTCTCCATTGTAACTAAAGTGACTGATAGAAGCAGATCCTTTTTTTAATTCAAATTTCAATGCTTTCTTTCTCTTTCTTCCTTGTTTTTATCCTCATGACCCTTAAAATCCTTTTCCAAAACTAGTGAAAAGTGATTCTCGGAAATTTTGGAAAATGGTTCATCCCTCCTTATGTTATGCCTGGAATCTATGTAACTTGTCTATCTAGTCATACATTTCTTTTGTTCCTAGGTAGGGGTTGAGATGATGGTGTGGGGGCAACTTGAGGCACTTGAACTGCTATTGGATCCTTACTTCTTAGTTTGGCTATTAAATACCATTCATTCCCTTTAGGATATCTAAATTTTAACATTTTGCTCAAAACAATATCTAATTTTGTAAAAAGATAAAAATAAATAAAAATAAGCATCAATGTAAAATCTAATGTAAATTTGCAACATTAATCAAAACCCTAAAATCAAGTGAAATATTACCAAATATAAATTTTCCCTTGAGTGGGCTAGTAACATCCTTGAATTGTTCAGTATTGTTTCTTGATTTATTCAATGCCTCATTGTACTCCTCGGTGTTGTAAAACCAATTATCATTTTTCCATGGGGAAGGTAACCCTAGCTTGATTGATGGATTGAACTTGTCCCCCAAAAATTGACCATGTTAATTGAATGCATTGCACTTGTTTTGTGTTGTCAATAATAAGTTTGTTTTTGTGTGTACTTCACTAGCTCCCGTGATTAGGGAAGTTTGATCCTTGACACCCATAACAATTAACTTGGATTGAGTTCTACCATTCGGAAACTTAATTACCTCCTCTGTCATTTGAATTTTATCTCCTAATTGTGTCTGGAAGCTTTTTTTATCTCAATCTGCACTGATCGTGTTAGAATTTCAATTTTTTGTACAACATCAAAATAACCCCTAAGCTTTTCCATTATCACTATAATTTGATCCAAAATTACATTTGCTTCTCCAACCAGAAATTTATTTTCAGCTACTCCCCTTTTAGCTTCTTCTAATGATTTCTTTAAATCCTCATTTCTCTAAGTGCTTTTAGTAATAATTTTGTCTCTTTCAACTAATTGTTTATGATAATCATCAATTATCATATTTCTTTGTTCAATTTGTGTTTTCATTTCTATAACTTCTACTTTCTTCCAATGGATATTTGATTCAACTTTTGCTAGCTCCTTTGAAATTACAAAGATTTGGTTTTTCAAAATCACTATTTGCTTTGCCTCTGATCCTTCCTTTAATTTCCACTTATGGGTTGGATGCCTTTTGAGCCAAACTGGATGATATTGTTGGTTCTTTTTGTTCATTCAATTTGTCAATTATGTGACCTAATATGATATTTTGTTGCTTTAACTTGGTAACTTGTTCAGATAATTTCTCCTTTTCCTTTTTTGCCTCAACCAATTCCTTGGTTTGAATATGCTTAGAATCCAGATGTTGGTATCTTCAATTTTGACTATAACAAATGGATTTATTATCTTTTTCTTTGACTAAATATTTAACCACATCTCTATCACTTGGATTTTCTCCAAGATCAATTGCCCTTTGTTCCAAACCATGAATGTTTACTAATCTTTATTTGTTAACAACCTTTTCTTATTTCAGCTGATTTTCTAATTTAGCCACCATTACCATCATCGTCTTGACATTTGTTGTGGATTTTATCAACTTTCTTGACACCATTTTACCAGTTTGTTTATGCCACTCTATGTTGTCTCCCATTGACATCTTGTCAAGATCAAATTTAGCTTTTGTAGTCTTTCCTTTATCGTAATTGAGTAATTTCAATAATTATCTAGGAGGTGCTAACCCTTTACGACTTCTTTTGGAAAACAATCTTTCCTTTGACTACTTAGAGTGATTTTTATTTAAAACCATTTATGTAAAAATATCAATATCTTTCTAAGTAATTGATATTTCTTTTGAACTCCCCATAGCTTGTGCCATTTTATTTTGTGATATTTCATTTGGTATATTCATTGTTGGAATATAAATTATAGAAACCATGGACTTTTTAGGAATCAATCCACTAGAATTTTTGTTTTCCTTTCTCTACCTCTCAACATTTTGTTCATTTGAATCTTCTTTTGATTATGGTACTAAAATTATTCTCATTCTTTTGAAAAATGGCCCACCTGCTTGAGATTCATCCTACTCCATTGGTTCTTCTACTTCTTCCTTTTTTCTGAGTACTTTTTACTTATCAGGAGTCTCCATGATATAGTCCATTTCTTGCAGTGGTGTACCACTATCTGGATTCACTACCATTGTTGGAATAGAACTCACTACAACGTTTACTGCATTTGAAGGTTGGTCATCATTGATTGGAATGATCTCAATTGGTACATTATGTTTACTGACTAGTTCTTTCTTGATAGTTCATTTTACACATGATAAAAACATGTTGTCCTTGTATAACCTCTTGTACTTTTGTCCAAATTTATTTATTTGCTAATCTATTTATACCTAGATCTGCATGATGAATATAAGGGAAAGAACGAATGACAACTCTCAAGTTAAAAATAACATGATATGGATCAAAATTACAAGCTTTTCCTTCCATAAAATTAAAATACTTCATCACTTTTTCTACCACGTGTAGAGCATATTTACTTTTAATTAGAAAAGAGAAAACTTTAGTAGGCAAAGAAAAAGTGATCTTTTGATTTCTTGCAGAAAAATGAATAAAACCTAAGTTCATTCTTTTCCTAATATATTCCAAAGATAAAATTATTCGGGTCAGGAAGACTGGAAGCAAGTATGGTTTAAGTTTTTAACCATAAATTATAATAATATTACATTCTCCAAAAAGATACTAATCTCCTACCCTAAAATTAGGACTTAATTGAAGCAATTGCTTACGTTTTATAAATAGTCTTGGTAGATATTCATTGTGAACAATTGTATAAACATTGTACATGAATTGGTCTACAAATATTTTTAAACCATTTTCTTGACCTTGATCCCTGACAATCTTTTTCCACTCTAAAACAAGAAGGGGCTTACCTTGTTGATCAATTTTGTTCAATCCCAAATGTTCGGAATGGGCATATTGACAATATAGCATGAGATAAATCAAATAGGATTGATACCTAAAACACTTCAAAGATGGAAACTGGAAAAATTGATCGTGTATAGCATCAAACAAATACTTGGAGTAATTGAACCTTTCATATTATGTTATTTCGAGAATAAAACCTGAGATTGTTTTATCAATAGTCCAATCATTATCATATTCTGAAATCAAGAAAGTCATTGCATTGACCTCCCTAGACAAAGCCAAGAAAATATCTACTGGAAGAGGTAGGGTTAATTTGGGAATGCTTGTTTTTCAAGTAATAGCTTCACTAGTAAATATTATTTTTGTTACATTTATAAGGAATTAATCTTTGCACTTAGGGCTTCTTCATAAATGGGTGTTTCATTGTCTGGTAATAATAACAATTCCATTTCTAAGGAATTAACCTCTGCAACTTAGGGCTTATTCATCAATGGGTGTTTGATTGTCTAGTAATAATAGGAGTTCGGATATTGCATCTAAGATAACAAGGAAAATCACTCAAGAACCATCTAAAGACATCACAATTCTTTGGGTTGGGTCATAAAGGCTAGAACAAATTGAAATGAAGTCAAGAAAATGATAGTTCAATGGAAAAATTGACTACACAAGGCCACATTCCCAAGTAGGAAAAATGTCAGAGGCATTCTTGAGTTGTTGATATGCAACTTCACAAATTTCATAAGCACTCTTCCCAATAAGCCTAGGTTTAAAAACATCTTCATATTTATTAAGTAGATGGTTGAAATCAATGTTTTGTGTAATGGGTTGTGCAAAGATAGCAAGTTTCCACCTTGGGGCCATAGTTTCTGTTAATTCAAGAAATGCTTCCCTTACTATTTTCAAAGTGATAGACCAAAATATAATTAATTGTAAAAAAGAGAAGTGATAGTACTTGTTTGTCTGAAATTTCGAATTTTGGTACTAGCTTTGTTTCTCATAGTTATTAATTGTAACATTTGTCATAGACAAATACGAATTAGCTTCATTTTTTCTCATGAAGTTGTTTTCATAATATGACCACCTTTTTGTTCAAGTTTTTCATGAATAACGTATTAAAAACTACTCCTAGTAACCAACTACCTATCAATCTTTTTATTTGGGTTTAAATGATTAATATGCAATGCATTGATCGTTCTTATCTACCCATAATTACTGCTATGTGATTTCATCAATTTTGGTTTAGCGGTTTATGGAGGCAACAATAGTGGTTTTCTATTTGTGTATTTTGCCTCTACAATTGATAAGAAGAGGACACGCGTATTAAGGTAGTTTCCACTTTGTGGAGGAAATGAGTAGTGTTAATGATAGACCTTCTTTGTGCTCTACAATCAATGAAGATAGTTGATTTACGCTCTCCACACACCGTAGATCTAATTTACAATCACATCATTTCAAAGCTATAATTTTATTATTTTTCACTCGTGCATAATTAATCTAAACCTTTTTCTTCCCCCTGCCATATGTCACCTTACAATTGGTCCATGATGAATTCTCTCAAATGCATTCAAACTGTTTATCCTTTCCTCATTCATTCACAACCCCTCTAAAGAGAAATATTCAACAAGGTTTCAAATCTATATTTAATATCACTCTACAATACCTCCATCGTATTCAACATCAAACAATTTTGTCAAGGAACAACCATTAATTGATTTTAATTCAACATGGTTATAATACACTAGAAGGAACCATGTGGTCAAGGATCAATGATGGAAATCCACTATTTCATATGAGGGAGACCACCAATGATGAAATATAACCAAGATAATAGGCCTCTAAATCAAACCCATAGAGAAAAGGTGTTGTGGTTGATAGGTGCACATCCATTGGAGAAAGTTCAATGATGATTCCTTATAAACCAACAGAAGGTATGAAAAAAAAATGGTAGATGTAAGGACTTGGAATCAACACAATGGGATGAGGCCATGATGGGTAGGACTTCTCTTGAATGGATCATAACTAATGACTGACTTGGGAAACAATCATATGCCTTAATCTCATAACTATACTAGATATCAATATGGAGACCAGGAGGTGAGAAATGAAAAGGGGTAAATGGATTAGAGAGACGATGCTAGAATAAAGGTGTGAGTGTGAATCAAGTATTGGGTGACAAATTGGAAAGTATGGGATGAGAAAGACTTAAGGACTAGGGTGATAAAGTTAGTAGGACAACGAGAGATGGAATGAAGACACAAGAAGACTTATAAATGGATAGGACATGGTGACACAATATTAATGCTTTGAACAAGGGTGACACTTACAACTACTTGAACTATTGAAGGGATGTTGTGTGATGTAACACAAGGTGATAATGCAAATAATTCAAATTCCTTCCCCTTTTTGTTATTTTGATGTTTTTGGAACTTTGTGTTTTTTTATTTCTTGTTTTTGGGTTTTCTTTTCTAAAGAATAAAATAATCATGTTACATTAGAATGTGGACACAGAATCCATATGTCTCCAAACTATTGTGAATGATATGTAGGGAATGTGCTAATAGATGGGTGTTGACCAAGGGTGTGCTTGGGATGGGTCTCCTCTGAAGGGGGGATGAAGGGTTGAATATAGGGGGAACTTCAACACGTGGAGGACCAAATCATGGCTCCAATAGCATACTGAGAAGAAAAGAATGAAACCAATGTGTAAACACTCAGGATTCCATGGGGTAGTGGTCAAGAATTGAGAAGAGTGAGCTATGAGGCTCATTATGCAATTAGAGACTACAAGGACTCTTGATCATATGGGGATGGATGACATGGATACCCAAATGAAAAGTGCACTAAAATAGGGAAACACAATTGAGGAAGAGTGCTACCATCTAGCGAGAGCATGCGTGTGTTGGTAGTACGACTATCGTTACACCAAAACCCGCAGGTGATTGGTAAACTCACCACCGCTAGATTTCAAGGATCCACGAGAGGCGATTAGTCCCTTGTCACGATACACCGAGGAGCCCTGACTACTTGCAATTCCGTGCAACAATATCCCCCTCGGTGCAAGCTGAGTGTGTATCGAACTTGTGACCTCTACCTCTGATACCATTTGTTGGTAGTACGACTATTGTTACACCAAAACCCGCAGGTGATTGGTAAACTCACCATCGCCAGATTTCAAGGATCCAGGAGAGGCGATTAGTCCCTTGTCATGATACACCGGGGAGCATTGACTACTTGCAATTTCATGCAACAACGTGTAGCTCTGAGTGGCAAGGAAACCCATTAAGGCAGGGTGAACCTATAGCAAATTCAAAGTGTGGAAAATGATAAAATGTAGTGTTTGTGGAGGAAAATCCTATACCTAAATGCAAGTGTAAAGAACAATATCCTACACACAGACAATAATCCTTTGGCATAAGTGCTTAAAAGATAAAAACCAAATACAATAAATGGGACCTTCACCATATGTGATGCAGGATTAAAATACGATTTGAAAGGTATCCCATGATAGTGAGACAAATGGCTCCTCATCAATGAAAGGAATGACCTGAGCTGAGAAAGCAAGGTCATGGATGGATAGGGGGTGTTTCTCTAGTGGTGAGTAATATATGGCTTCAAGATAGGTGGAGGTTTGCAAAAAGGAATAAGTGGAGTTTGTATGAGAGGAGCAATAAGGTGATATTACGGTGGATGTTGTCGACACATGGCATCATGGTAGTGGTGAAGGTTTGAAAGTGTTAGACAATCATCGGTATAATGACCAAATATGCCACAAATGGCACAAGAGTGATTACTCTAAAGAAAAGGAGCATGAGTTCATGGAGAGATGGGGAGGCCCAAGTGAGCATGGTGGGCCCCAGATCATATGTTGGTAGATGAAACAGAAAGTAGGGGAGCGACAAAATTGGGGAAACACAAGTCAATTGTTGAAGATCTAAGAGCATGGTACAATGATGAGTGGAGTGACCTAATAGGTTACAAAGGTCACAAGGATAGGGAGTCCAAGTGCAATTGTCCTATGGAAGCATGGGTCATGCTAGGCTAGGACCAGGGACAAAGGTACCCTTGACATTCCAATTGTCTACCATATATGCCCATAGTTCTTCATTGCATGAATCTTAGTATTATGTTTTGGTATCTTGAGTGAATCATTATTACTATGTGAACATTCACCAAGGGGAGAGATGAGGGAGAAGACCAAGCTAACTGGGGGTGTGGTGGAAGGATTGGGAGATGGGGTTTGGGGGGTGATACCAAACATGTATGTCAATGATTCACCTAGGAAGGATGATGTAATATCTTAGTTTGACCCTCTTGAATATTGTAAGTATTTTATTTATGTAGTTAATAAAAAATGACCAATACCAGTGGAGCAAGAGAACCTAAATGGGTTATGTGTTGGAAAATTGATTTCCATTGATGTCAACCCTAGAATAAGACCTAAATAAAATACTAAAAGCCCCTAAAAGTGATTATGTGTCCACTTGAAGAATCCTTGAAGAGCCTTGAAGGAGCCTCGACATAAATGCATATAACTCCAAAGTGGTCCCCTTAAGGCGTAGCTTTTAAGCATGGCCCTCACAGGATGAGAAAACATGTTGTTGTTTCCACATGCCCACTTTGCGTTGTACACAAATGGATCCCACAAGACGTCCAATATAAATATTACAATCCTACATATGTCCAAGATAAATATTGCAAGATGGAGATTGTTGAAAGTATTAATTTTTGGTCAATTTGGATACCCTATATTTTAGGGAATTTTTACCCTACATAAGTAACTCAAATGGAAGCACAAGTTACATGGTTGGAAATCTTATTCCATGACCTTTCTAACGATATATAAAAGTCCCTCTAAATCCCTAGGAATTAGGAGATATGAGTTTTTTCGTCCGATAACCCAGCAAGAAAATTGAGGTCGGCTCAGCTAATTTTGGGGGACAAAATTACTATAAATACAAGATATAATTTCGCATTTTTAGTGAAATCAACAAAGAGATCAAGCCTGAGGTGCACTCAAGGTGTTGGGGTGTCTTTTTGGTGTGCAAGGGAAGTATAAAGGATTCTCTTAGGTCTTTCTTATTGTCAAGGTATGTTATGAGGTTTTGATGTTGCCATATGCAATGCTATGAGGTGTGATGTTGTCATGATGTTGTCGTGAGTGGATGTTGTCATCAATGATTACATTTTGGGAATGATGCTATGAGGCTTTCTAGGGTTTGAGAAATTGTCTACATAATGAAGTATGCAGGTGAAGTCGGAAGTACTTTGTGTATGAAGATCTTGGATTGGTGATATCTTATTGAATTGGTGCTTAGTTGAGAACATTGATGTCTTCATTCAACAGGTTGGTTCCTGTGCTTTAGGGATTGGTAGATTCCTTCCAATTGGAGTCATTAAAGCCAGGGGGTTGGTGCCTCCTTCTAGTCGGTGTTGGTAAATCAGGGAGTTGGAGCTTCCTTCAGGTTGGTGCCTGTAAATTAGGGGGTTGGTGTCTCCTTCCAATTGGTGTTGGAGAATCTTAGAAGTTGGTGCTTCCTATGAATGTATTCTTAACATGATCTAAGAAAATCATTCTGTGGTTTTCTCCCTTTTGGGTTTCCACGTAAAAATCATTGTATTATGTTTATGTTTTTTTTTCTTTGTGATGATGAATGACATTGTTAATGGTTAATGTTTACATGATGTGCTTAAAGTTAAAAATGGAGGAGTGGAGGAAACAAATTCCTCAATTTAAGCCATCATTTCCTAAAAATTAGCAAATTGTCTTCCATACATTCTTTGAACTAGGAAGAGTTGAATTAAGACTCTCTTTCCATCTTTCACCCATGCACAAGAAGGAAAATTTGAATGGGAGAGGGGAGACAATTTTTAGGAAGACGGAAAAAGAGGAAAAATGGGAGTTCTTTAGGAAAAAAGAGGGTTGTCATAGCATGTGATAGCACAACCATGAAATGAAGCCATGAGAGCTATGGGAAAAGCTAAGAACCAAGATAATTTCTGCTAGAATTGAGGGATATCAGCCACACATTGAAAAAAAATGAAGGGAGGATACTTCTGACTGACTATTAGTCAGAGAAGGAAAACATCCTTGTGTTGTGTGGACAGGCATTGCGGATGCCAAAGCTGCTCTATCTTCAAAAACTCAACAAAGAAATATTGGTTGAGTAATCTTCTTACCCTATGAATTAAGAGACTGGACTGTTTATTTTGCATTGCTTCTTCGCCTTGGTGGTATCATAGCCCGGCTAGGGGGTGGTGTCCATAGTGAACTATCTACAGTTGGGTGGAAATCATAGCCCGGCTAGGGGGTGGTGTCCATAGTGAACTATCTACAGTTGGGTGGAAATCACTCGCTCCACCGGTTGTGTGGTCCACAACATTTCACGGATAAGTTTATAAATTTTCTTCTGAAATTTTAGAAAAATGTTTTGTTTTAACTTCTATCAATTCTGTCTCTGGTTTGTAAGAATCCATGTAGATCATTGTTTTATAGTTGTTGATTAAATTAAATTCTGGCAATTCCACATCTATGGAGGGATAAAATATGATTTCGGTAGAAATTATAGTCATGGGCCTTGGCTCTATTGCGATTCTTCTAGTTTTGGGGATCGTGGGAGTGATGTATTACGTAAGTGGTGACAAAAAAGTTCATATAGTTGTCGTTTCCTTTATACTATACATGCACATTAATTTTCCAGTTTGTAGCAGAGTAAGAGAAAAATCCCATGGAGAAGAATAATAGTAATTTAAGTAGCAAAGACGCATTAGAACAGGCTCGAAGTCTATTATCTAAGCTATCTTCTTATGGGTAGAATGATATGGCCCGATATCTAGATCTCTCCTACACATTGGCTTCGACCTTCCATGCCAATTCTTGTGCCATGGAAGCATTAAATTTAAGAGAACTGTGCAGTGGTGAGAGTCATAGCGGAGCTCAATGTCTGGCACCAAGGAGCTACACTGGACAAAGAGTAGACTTCCTTTATCGTAGGTACTAGGTCTGAGGCTTAACTATTCTACCAATTTAAGATTGGACTTGCATCTTACCTCGTCCTTTTGGAGCTTATGACATTTGGGTGGGGTAAATTAAAGTCAAAGGAATCCGTGGTGGATGGCTTCATAGTCCACTAACCTCATCATTGGACCAATTCATGTTGGATATGTTTATAACTTTTAATCATTATGTGTGAGGGATGTTTGCATTCTGGATTGTGAAAGTTAAGGTAGGTATCATGGCCACGTTGTTCGATAATGATTGAACCTTCTTTATGTTATTGGACAAATCTCACCAGTATGGTAAGTAGATCTCCCTAGGATTTTCCTATTGATCCTAGAAAAACAGTGGGGATAGACTTCTATGGGTTTCCTAGACTCAAGCAAATGGATTCACAATTAACTTGAGTGGTAGAGATAGCATATCTTTCACTATAGATTGTTCTTCGTATATCTCGGTTGATGTATATCTTAAGTTCTAGCTCCAATATCCACAACCTGCTTCCTGCACACAAAAGACGAACAATGCCTTTCTACCTCTCTACTTGGTGTTAGAATTCTAGATTCAACTTGGATCTAATCTGATCTACAATGGAATAAACCAGATCTGCACATGCTCACATCAATTACAAACATTTGTAGGAGGAAAACCAATGATCTGTTGATGAAAATAGAAGAAATACATCAAAGTTTGATACCTTGGATGTTGATGAAATTCCCCTTTGTCTCCCTGCTCCTTTCTTCTCCTCAACTTCTTGATCGGACTAGGAAATCTGATTTATGGCTGCTCTGAATAGGAAAAGCACCTCTGCAAATGGATAGCATAACTCTGCAAATGATTCTTCATTCCCTTGCTCATGACTTTCCTTCTTTACATAGATCCTTGGAAGAGGCTTGGGAGAGCTTCTAGATCTTCTACAACCCAATAGAAACTCGAATGATGTGAGTTCCTAGGCTCATTCCATGAAGATACAACTCACCCATCGCTTAGCTCTTCATAACTCATCGAATCTAGAAGGTTACATGTATCATCGTTTGTTGCACTATATATGACATGTGATAATCATCGCTTATTGCACTATAAATGACATGCAATGATGATCACATGTTGTCTCCTATGAGTCCTGCAACG
This sequence comes from Picea glauca, assembly GCA_000966675.3. Classification (NCBI taxonomy): domain Eukaryota; kingdom Viridiplantae; phylum Streptophyta; class Pinopsida; order Pinales; family Pinaceae; genus Picea; species Picea glauca. Next base: position 128,111 of record JZKD02S0742421.1, read on the forward strand.
ACCCTAAAAAAGGTCCTAAATCTCAAGCAAGAAATGTGCTTTGGCTTTCATCTTTTGTTGGATTCCCTTATGTCCTATAGGGTGGAAATTGTTGGCATATTTATTACGGGCAGACAGAAGGCAGAGTATTTGTTTGTCATTGATGGCAAGCTCAGCCCGACGATGATGAACAAGAAAAAGTGGCAAGACAAGCAACGCAACGATGATCGCATGGCAAGATCAGAACCATAAACTCTAGGAGTCAAGGAAGCAACTCACAACAGAAAATCCCGAAATGCGATAGATCAGAGCATGTCAAAGACTCCATTTCAGAGTTTCGCAGACCGG
>JZKD02S0742421.1:129319-159411 GCA_000966675.3 Picea glauca
CCTATCATTTCGAAGAAGAAGAGGTTTTCTCCCTTTATGGGTTTCCTCGTGAAAATCTGTCTCTGTGTATATCTTATGTGTGAGTGATGCTCATTATTTATGTTGTTCATATATTTTATGATATTGATGGTCACTTGGAGAAAGATTAAAAATGGTTTAATTGACTTAAAATTGTTTAAGCACAATAACAATTGATTCACCCCCCCTCTCAGTTGTCTTAGTAATTTCAACAGAAATTAAGGCTATAACACTTTATGCTAAGCTTAATATGGTAAGACGAACTAGTCTTGAGATCTTGTGATCCCACTGAAGTAAGGCCATACTAGTTTTGTTTTGGGGATTTCTAAAATAGGAATGCACACGTAATTGTTCATGGCTTGAATTTGTACACATAATACAACTTAGAGAGGATTTGGCACACCAAGCAGTTAACAAAATATTTAGGGATGAATTGGAAACTTCACTCACAATTCACTGCACAAGCGGCCCTTATTAGTAGCATTACACCACCCTCCCCTCAAATGAAAAAAAAAAGTATAATAGCCTATAATGAGAAAAGTGTTGAAATCTCAAATTGTCCCTGATCTTGAATATTATGCCTGCATTCAAGACATAAGAATCTTTGTTATTGTAATCAAACTTGTCCAGAGAAATTTGTATGTTTCAAGAAAAGTTCATGTCTGGTTGTTTTTCGTTAAATATTGAATTTCGTAGCTCATGCTACAGATTTTTTAATATTAATGTGTGAATGTTCTTTTTCATGCTTCAGATTTTTGTATTCAATATATGATTGTTAGTTGTTCATGCTCCACACAACTTTTTTTCTATGAAATTCTCTTGTATTTGTTGATCCTCAATGCTCCATTGGACTTCACAGTATCAAACTGACTGCACAGATATAGGGTTGAGTCTTCCATAAAATAGAAGGAAGCCTTTATTTTTAAAAGAACTATCCAAATTGTGGAATAAAGTGAAGCCAGATCTTCCATGGGAAGAAGGACAATATGGACCATCTAAAACCTTAATGATTGATGATGTCCCTTAGAAAGATTTGTGCAATCCTCTACATACTGTAGTGTTTCCTGATCCATATGAAGTTTCCAATAAGCAAGATGACATTTAAGATCAGTATTGTTGTCCATAGTTAAAATCAATGTTTGATGACAAGTTCTATTTCTTGTTTTCGGGGATAATTTGTGAGTAATAATCATCCAAATACATGTGCCCCAAGGTGTTTTGCTTAAATCACCAGCAAATAAAACTGATGGTATGTTACAATTGGTATCAGATCCAAGTTACAATACTCGAGGTTGTATGCGCTCAAAATATGGATAAAATGATGTCAGAGTTGTATCGGTAGGGTGAAAAACAAGGTTGAGATCTGTAGTTGAATGTTTTCCCTCCTATTGTACTCGAGAGTTGTTGAACTTGGATATGAGGTTGCAACACTCAAGTCTTTGGGAAGATCTATCAGGCCTAACAATGTAACTCGCATTTGAATGTAAGATGTTTCCATTAAAGATCATAATTTATTACTTTAATTGGCCTTTAAAGTACCATTGTTAGAGTAGCAGGTGTAAGAACCCTGCCCATGATCTATGTGGTTTTGATTCATCATCGAAGTACAAGGTACACTATTCAGTTCCTCTGTTAGTGTACCTAATCAACCTAGAGCTACAGATAGTTCCAAAGCTCCTAGAATGATGGAGAAAATGAAATTGTAGGATCAACTATTGATCTCGTAGCAGACTGAACATTTGAAGACGAGATGATCCTTTGTCTTGCACTTGAGGGGGAATAACTTTCGGATTCAAGAGTCTTGCTCATAAAATCATTGGTCCCAACTTGAAGTTGGTTCAAGGGATATCTCAGCCTATGAGATAGAATTACAACGTAAATAAAATGTCCAATTCCGCTTTAAATAAAACTTAAGTTGAAGAGCTGAAGTAAAATAAAATGCAGAAAGGAAACCACTTTTGTTTTGTTTTCCCTTAAATCAATGTCAATGCAACGAGGAAACTGATCAATCTTGATTTTGTCATAATTAGACATGACAGTAGAACACAATAAGTGAAGAAGATAAATCATGTGGACATAGCCAAGTCCTACTCATGCTCTGTAAGAATTTTTACACCTTGCATTGTGGTAAACTGATAAGATGACGAGGATTATTGATCACATCAATTGTCCTTAAGAGATGGGAGCACTCATGATATATGTTGTGATATGACATGTTTGACAATTGATTGGATTGTGAAATGATTTTTTCTTGAAGGAAGTGTCATTGGCTTTATTGATATGAACACCATGCTTTTGTTGTGCAGAAAGGGGGCAGCTAAATATATTTGTAAAATTCCATGATTGCAAAATTTATGATGTTGGAGTCTTGTTCAACTACTTGTGAAATTTGAATTGACACATTTCTATCAGATTTGCTTAATTAAGCACAACAAATCTTATGCCATAAGAACTTTAGACAATGCTTGATGCCTTCCACATTAGCATGCTACAAATGGACAAGGACACCATCAATAAGTTAATGTTTGTAGAATGGTTGAATAGATTCCAGTCTACAAATATCAACTTGAAGGAGTTTTCTGAGACTGATGTTATTATGAGACCCTAAATTAAAGGATGAACGCATATATTGGATATGCCTTCATATGAGTGCATTATACATCCCATTATGGAATAGATGTTTCACATGTGTCATGTCCATTAAATTAAAACATGTCGTATAGAATGCTCCTCTTGGCACAATTAAAAAAAAACAACCTAAAAGATAAATAATATAATAAAGTAGTATAGATCCATCATGTTATCCCTTAAAATGCTTGAGCATTTTGAGATATTTAGAGTCATGGTATCAGCTCCTCGTGAGAATGAAATTTCCACTCTTTCTAGCAAAAAGTGTATTATTTGAATGTTGTTTGACATGGTCACTAGAATTAGGAGTTTGGAGAGTGTTCTTGGAGCATTTATCAACAAATTAGCTTTGTTTCTAGCACTAGAAAAACCTATCCAGGTAGTTATATCCTAAAAAGTGGGTCCTGCTCAGCAGTTAGCTTCTTAAACACACGACATCCAACCTTGGAATAGAGCACTTGTTGTTGTACAACATTTATAGAAGCTACGATGTTATGTAAAAAGATAGAAGACATTTCAGGCCAGAGCTATTAAACATGCTACATGAGATAGTGGTATTTGACACTCTTTCATATGAACAATGGAGAAAAGTTGCCACAGAGGTAGCTTTAGATCTAATTGTTCTTCAGAAAGTTTGTTATCCTGTTTATGTTGCTTTTCCTTCAGGGCGATAGGTAGGAAAATAAGTTGTCATTCAACTATCCTGAATGCTTCTCTATAGAGAGAATTGGTGAGAACACTACAATAATTCCTGGGATGAAATGATTATTGTACCATGTGTAGAGGAATAGAGGACTTCTTCTCTCAATTCCTAAGACATTTAATCTTGATGCATCCGTGCAGTAAAGAAAATGAAAATTGTAATGAGCATGATTTGAATGCAGCTAGGGAGTTTCATAAAACAATGTTACACCAAAAAGTTAAGCCACTTATTCAAAGGAAAAAAAAATTTAAATATCATATCTAGAAAGTATCTACCACTGCTTGTTGAAGGGTTATAAACAGAGTCGTGATTACTTCAGAGGAGGCTCTATAACATTGTTATGATAATATCCCTGAAGGCTACAAGTTTTGGTCTTGGCATGGCTGTTGTATGTTATCTTATTCTCTTTTGATGGAATCTGACAACAGAAGGACTTATTCTCTCGTCCTTTGATCCTCAAAGCATCCCATATAATTCTTCATTCACCTATAGATGTGGTGTTCAAAGGATTGGAGATAGGTTGTTGAGTGCTAATCTTAAATTATCTAACTTGAATCTACACACCTTGTTTAGGATAAACTTATAAAGTATCTAAAGGAGGGTCCTCATACCCACTTTTCCTGCAATCATTTTACTAGCCACATGCAATTATACATTCTATTAAGAGTTTATTTCATAGCCTGATTTGAGGAACAGAATTGCTTGAAGATGAGTCTGAACATAGCATAATTATCGTAGGCATGTTGACAGTGATAGGAAGGGTGTTTGAGGGTTATAAATGCACCAGTTAGACATGATTTAAGCACTTTAAACAATGAATAGACTAAAGGGTCTCATCAACAGTAAAGTCTTTGTCAAGTAGGCGGATATATATTCAGAAAATGTGGATGGGGTGTTGCAGCTACCATAACCCAAACTATGTTGCTTGTGATAGGAATGGCATTCTTTGCATTGGTGCTAGGTAGTGATTATGATGGCTATGTTTTTAATCACACCATTGGTAACAACATTTTAAGTTGGAACCATGCAGAATGTCTTCAACAAGAGTGCAAAGTACAATTTGTTTAATTCTTGCAAAGAAATGGCTTACATTCTTCTTGATGAAGATGCTAAGGTAAAGAGTAAAGCTACAGTAGATGTGGTCTGCAATCCACTCAGGAAATCAGGACAAAGGAAAGTGATCTCGAAGAGTCTATCGCAGACCAGTGTCCACTACTCCATTCGTAGTTAAAATCTCTTAACCATGTCATATATTGTTGATTTTGTTTTGAAGTATGCATACAAGGACAAGCTACCTATGCAGCAACAAAGGTTCTCAGATATTGGGAAAGATAGAGTTGGAGCTAGAGCCATAAGAACCAGTCTCCACAGGTCTCAGGTTGAGCTTGAGAAGGGTGAAGATAGGAAGCTAGTTTTAATCTAGTGGATAGAGTTTTTGAAACCCCCATGAAAGCAATGATGCATTCGTTAACCTAAAAAGGATTATGATCCATAATTATATGTGGGCAATGAGGCCACGTTGGATAAAAGGGTTATCAAAGATAGTTTGAAAGAAATAATGTGGGAAGTTTTTGTTTATATGGTTAGTTTTATCCATGTTTTTAGTTGCTTAGGAAGAGAAGATGTTATTGTCAATACATGACAGAGACCAATATAACTGGAAGAAAAGGATAGAGAAGCTGCAGTTATAGAAAGACACCATAGTGAGTAGAGGAAGTAAATCTTTCTGGCAACTGTAGGATGCAAGAGGATTATAATTCACTATAAATGTACTCTGATGAAAACTTTCCCTTCATTAATATGTTCCTATAATGTGCAAGATTATTATAATTCTCTGTAAATTGTAAGCTTCCCTTCATTATTATGGACCTAGATTTTTTTAACCCAAAAAGGGGATTTTCTTCAGTTACCAATCTGTTGTGTATAAATGGTGTTGTGGAATCTTGTCTCTTTCCATTGTAAACAATCTCCATTTTTGTAGCAGAAAGATTGATTGCAAAAGCTCCAAGAAGGACAAGTAGGCAGGCCCCAAGGGTCTCAAATGCTTAGCAACATGGAAAACCAGGTAAGAAACCACACAGACAAGAAACATGAACAAGAACGTATGCATTGTTTATGCTTCTAAATTAAAGAGCCATAGAGTTAACATTGGCATTGGCTTGGAGGTGCCAGAATAGAGTAATTTTGCATGCTGGATATGTTGATTATTATTACAGTTGCGTTCTTGATTTATAAACCTTGTGCTGAATTCACATATGTATCCATGAGGCGATTGTCTAGTATTGTGGCTAGGCCTGTCAAGAAAGGCAGATCAAGGGAGGCTAGCAACTATTTAGACAACATGATATATTAATCATAACATAAGGCCAACAAGATATTGTTAAGGATATATAATAACGGGCTTGTCTTTTTAATACAATAGTGCATTATCTTTAAATGCAGTAATGCATTATCTTTTAATGCAGTACTGTACATTGCATGTGTTTTGAATGCATGCAGGTATGGAAATTAGCTATGTCAATAACAACATGTGCCCTAAAAGGAATTGTGTAAGAATTCCTTCGTGCATATTTTATATCTTCAGTGATATGTTTCAGATTGAATGCAGGTATGTCATTGGTAACAAAGTGGGTTATGGCAGAGGAAGAAACCTTTGGTATGCAAAGATGGTTAGAATCTTTGTCATGCATTCATGAAATTTGTATATTATGTTTGAAATGACTTATTAAATATTGTAAATGTTGTAATGAAAGGATTACATGTTTGAATACTAACAATTGTTTGGTTGATTGAAAGCTCAGATTGTAGGCAGGATGGTCTTGGATATGGCGATGAGTGTAAGTCCGTAATGAATATTGTGTGCTACCACGTGCAAAATCCAAACATGATGAGAAGAATCTCATACTTGTGAAATCTAATTTATGTATGAGTAGGTTTTAAACAAATGATTTATGATTGAAATTATTATGATGATATCTCATGGTAACTGTATGTATATGATACAGGTGAGATGATGTATCTGTCCTTGAAGGATAGATGATGGTTTTTGAACTTGAAAAGCACGGAGAGGATGCCATTGTTGTGACACTAAAACCCCATGATATGCTTTGATCATTGTTGAGATGCGTTATGCTATGTTAGAGAAAGCAGAGGGACGCCTTGATTGTAAGACTCTATAAGTCTATGTACCCTTCCTATGCGATGAAGCCTTGGCAAATGATGGATCGCTCGCGGGACAGTGTAGCAGAGAAGTGGATCCTTGAGCCTGTAGGGTAAGTGATTGCAAGGAAGAGGAGACTTGAATTAATATGTTGTGAGAGATTCATGATACATGCTAGCTGGGATCATGAGTGCATTGGGTGTGTCCAAGAAAACAATGAGTTGTGTTCTGTCCGTGGTAGCCATATGGAGCAGATACATATTCATACAGATAAGGATTGTATTGGATTGTATACTTTATTTGAGTTATATACATTTCAGTTCTGAGCTGAAAATAATAAATTAGATTCATACAGATGAAAGATTTAATGCATAGAAATGGCTATGATATATGTTTATCTGATGACTATTGTAGGCAATGTTGGAATGATAAAGTTTGAAGGTGTACCAAGACAATGGAGAGAATGACATTGCAGGTACAACCGAAGAATGAAGATATAAACATTGTTGCAGTAATAAAACACCAAGGACGATGTTATTCCAAGGGGGAGGGGATGTAATATCTCGGTTTGACCCTCTTGAATATTGTAAGTATTTTATTTATGTAGTTAATAAAAAATGACCAAGGCTGGTGGAGCAAGAGTGCCTAAAGGGGCTATGATACCACAAGAGGGAAAAGTTGAGGGGGTCTAAGGGGGGTTTATGCCTGAAAACATCTACCTTATGTTACCTTGAAGTTTGAACCTTCACTCATTTCAAAATCTGAGTTGCAAATTTAAAAGAGGTTAATATGAGTGGAGGAAACAAATTCCTCATTCTAAGCCAACATTTCTTAAAAATTAGCAAATCGTCTTCCCTACATTCTTGGAACTAGGAAGAGTTGAATTAGGACTCTCTTACCATCTTTCACTCATGTACAAGAAGATAAATTTGAATGGGAGAGGGGAGATCATTTTTGGGAAGAGGGAAAATGGGAGTTCTTGCTGAAAAAAGAGGTTTCCCGTGACATGTGATAGAACGGCCATGAAATGAAGCCATGAGAGCTTTGGGAAAATCCAAGAACCAAAATAATTTCTACTGGAGTTGAGAGACATCAACCACACATTGACCAAAATTTAAGGGAGGATACTTCTGAAGGACTGTTGAGCAGAGAAGGAATACCTCCTTGTGTTGTGTGGGCAGACATTGTGATGCCAAGGCTACTCTGTCTTCAAAAACTCAACAGTGAAATATTGGTTGAGTAATCTTCTTACTCTGTGAATTAAGAGACTAGAGTGTGTATTTTGCATTGCATCTTCTCACTGGTGGTATCATAGCTCGGCTAGGGGGTTGTGTCCATAGCATACTACCTACAGTTGGGTGGAAATCACTCACTCTATTGGTTGTCTGGTTTGTAGCATTTCACAGATAAGTTTATAAATTTGTTTCTAAAATTTTAGAAAAATGTTGTGCTTTTAGTCCCATCAATTCTGTCTCTAGTTCCTAAGGACTCCTATAGATCATTTTTTTGTAGTTGTTGATTGGATTAAATTTTGGCAAATCCATCTTTGTGGAGGGATAAAATGTGATTTTGGTAGAAATTATAGTCAGGGGCCTTGGCTCTGTTGTGATTCTTCTAGTTTTGGGGATCGTGGGAGTGATGTATTACGCAAGTGGTGATAACAAAGATTATTATAGTTGTTGTTTCCTTTATATTGTTCATGCACATTATTTTTCAGTCTGTAGCAGAGTAATAGAAAAATCACATGGAGCAAAATAATAGTAAGTTGAGTAGAAAAGATGCACTAGAACAGACCTGAAGTCTGTTATCTCAGTTATCTTCTTCTGGGCAGACTGATGTGGCCTGAGATATGGATCTCTCCTACACATTGGCTTCAGCCTTCCATGTCAATTCCAGTGCCATGGAAGCATTAAATTTAAGAGAACTGTGCAGTGGTGAGATCCATAGTGGAGCTCAACATCTATCACCGAGGAGCTACACTGGACATACAGCAAACTTCCTTTATCGTAGGTACCAGGTCTAAGGTTTAACTATCCTGCCAATTTAATCTTGGAATTGCATCTGACCTCATCCTTTTGGATATTATGTCATTTGGGTGGGGAAAATGAGAGTCAAAGGAATCCCTGGTGGATGGCTTCATAGTCCATTGACCTCACCATCAGACCAATTCGTGTTGGCTTTGTTCGTAACTTTTAATCACTCTGAGTGAGGGATGGTTGCATTTTGGACTGTGAAAGTTGAGCCATGTCTCACGGTCCATGTTCTTGGATAATAATTGAACCTACTTTATTCTAGAATTAAGCTGGTAAGACAAACTGGTCTTGAGATCTTGTGATCCCAATGAAGTAAGGCCATACTAGTTTTGTTTTAGGGATTTTTAAAATAGGAATGCACTTGTATATATTCATGGATTGCATTTGTACACACAATACAACTTAGGGAGGATTTGGCACACCAAGCAGTGAACAAAATCTTTAGGGATGAATTGGAAACTTCGCTCACAATTCAATGCGCAAGTGGCCCTTATTAGTAGCTTTACATTGCCCTCCCCTCAAAAGAAAAAGAAAAGTATAATAGCCTATCATGAAAAAAGTGTTGAAATATCAACTTGTGCCTAATCTTGAATATTACACCTGCATTCAAGACATAAGCATTTGTGCTATTGTAACCAAACTTGTCCAAGGAAATTTATATGTTCTAGGAAAAGTTCAAGTCTGGTTGTTTTTCATTTAATATTGAATTTTATAGCTCATGCTCTACATTTTTTAATATTAATATGTGAATGTTCTTGTTCATGCTCCAAATTTTTGTATTCAATATATGAATGTTAGTTGTTCATGCTCCACGCGACTTTTTTTCTATGAAATTTTCTTGTATTTGTTGATCCTCAATGTTCCATTGGCTTTTGCAGTGTCAAACTGATTGCACAAATACATGGCTGAGGCTTCTAGAAAATAGAAGGAAGATTTTTTTTTTAAAAGAATTATTCAAATTGTGGAATAAAGTGAAGTCATATATTCCATGGGGAGAAGGACAATGTGTACCATCTAAAACCTTAATGATTGATGATATCCCTTATAAAGCTTTGTGCAATCCTCCACATATTGTAGTGTTTCTTGATCCATATGAAGCTACCAATAATCAAGATGACATTTTAGCTCAGTATTGCTATCCAGAGTTAAACATAATGTTTGGTGACAAGTTCTATTTCTTATTTTGGGGGATAATTTGTGAGTAATAACCATCCAAATACATGCACCCCAAGGTGTTTTTCTTAAATCACCGGTAGATAAAACTAAGGGTATATTATAGGTGAGGATGTCCATGATGGGGATCCCAACTACTTTAGGTGGTTGAAGGAAAAAATAATTTCATTGTATAGGATTATTGGGTGGATGGTCTTTAAAAGAAGGGGCTTATCGGAGGATGGTGCTTCATCATTCGATGATGGTGATGGTGATACAAAGGGGAAAAAAGGTTCCTTAGGGGGACCAGGAATATCTTTAGAGTTGTGGGAATACATCTCAAATGGGAGGGGTGGTTTCCTAATGGAAGAAGAGATGGCATAGATGGGAGATTATCTCAAATAGTTAACTTTGGGAGGAAGGCCATGGTAATCCCCAATTAACGAAGAGTCCATGAAGATGCTAGGGCCCATCCAAACAAAGGATGGAAGGGGATGAGTTCCTCTAATAGTGGAGTGCATGTATATGTTATGGGAAGAAGGTTCTCCAACTTGTGATGAATTGAAAGAAGGATAGGATGCATGGGAATCATGATCATGGGCCACTAAATGTTGTTGGGGGAAAGTGTTTGGAAAGATCACAAATGGTTGAGGGTTAGGGTGCCCCTGTGGGTAGTGAACATTGTTGAGTGGGAGATTTTTATCTTGGTTATCATGTAGGCCTCACAAGTGTTGAACCTTGAGAATTTCATGACAATGATGGGTGTAATAGCCATATGTCCCACAAATAGCATAGGGGTGGTTGGTTTGTAGGTAGTTGGAACAACCCTTGTTTATGTTGGTCCTAAGGGGGGTGGTTCAAATCTTAATCAGGGTTATAGCACTAGTTTCTCTCTTACCTTTGGTACAAGTTGTGATCATTCTTAGCTTGACCCTTTTTTGGGGGATTTTGGTTGGTTTGGCTTAATGGATTATGTTGTGCAAAAATTTGACCAAAGTGGGAGGAAAGGTTGACTAAGTTGATATGGGATGAAAACAAGGAAATGGTTAGGGGGAATTGGACTTGTGGAAAACTAGAAAAGGGGAAATATGGATTCTAAAGAGGAGGGCATCCATAAGAGGTATTTGGTCCATAGGAAGTGGTGGGGTCACCATGAGAATTGTAGCACCACGAGATGCACCATGTCCTTCATAAAATGTACTAGCCTTGCCATGAGGGGAATTAGGCCAACCATAATGGTGATCATAGAGGTTAGGTCCAAGGGACATGGACATGCTATCAAAATATTACATAAGGGTGGAAGTCATTGAACCTATGATACCATCAACAACATGGGATGCCCTTGACATTGAAGGTGGGTCATGTGAAGGGTGTGGAGGGACATCAAGGATGATGGTATACAAGTACCATGATTATCTGTAAATAAGTCAAATTGTTGGGACTTTAAGATTGCCTCGTCTTTATTTTTGTGCATGGTGGTGGCCGCATCTGTGGTAATAACATGAAGTAGTTATTTCAAAAACCAATCCATGTGGAATGGGTCTTTGAGGTCAATCTTATATAGGTTGCATTTGCAATGCCACTCATGGATATGGTCCATGATGTGAATACACGTGGTAAGGATCTCAACTCCAATGAGGCAAGTTAGTATTTGGAAAAAGGTCAAGAATGTTGTGGCAAGGAATGCAAAGGTGGTACGGGTACTAGATGGGATTTCAACATACCATTTGTTGGAAACCGTAATAAGGGTTCATTCAAACAACCTAAGATCAATGGAATATTCTATGACATTATTGGAGGAACATAATAGATAAAAGGCCATCACGTGAGGGGAGGGTACTCCCTTAGTCTACCTTAAAACTTGGTAGCCATTTCCTACTAAGGGGGGTCATGAAGGATAGGGTCATTAATAAGATGTGGCAATTCCAGGAATTTTAAACTAGTCATGAATAACAAGATCTTTAGAGAAAAGTTTGTAACCGCATTGCCTCCCAAAGTAGGTGGTGGTGGACAACGAGGGGGTGGGGAGGGGTGATTGTTTATATTCTCCTATTCCTACCATGGTCACTAAAGTGTCTATGGTGCACCAAATAGTGGCATGTCTAGCTAATGAGATAGACAAATGTGGGAGACCACTAATCCACAAAGAGTGTCTAGGATGGCAAGGGCTCGCAATTGTGTCTTCAATCTCAAATATTTAGGTATAATTGTAATCAACCAATTATTTTAAAATAGGTGTACTAATGTGTGAATGTCTCCAAAGGTGGAAAAAATGGTTTTGGTAATAAGTTTGTATAATTGTGGAAAAAATTATTTTGGTAACAAGTTTGTGTGCATTTGGTCATTCCTTGCATCACATTATGTCTCTAAGCATGGCCAACCACATTGTGTGTCCAACGGTGGAAAAAATAGTTTTCGTAACAAGTTTATGTGATGATAAAAAGTTAAAATCACGCTCCTAAGAGTCTAGCAAGGGTTAAGCAATGCCACAATGGATAAAAAGTGCCTTCTAATTATCGTAAATGATAATGATGAAATTCACCAATAAGGAAAGTGAAGGAATGACAAAGGCAATTAAGCTCCACCCAAGGTGATGAAATCCAATGGAGCTCTCATTATCTATCTCAAGTGCCCTCATAATCCATAAAATCTACCTAGTGCTAAGCATAAGGATGACCACGAAGACACCTCTTCATGAGTCGTTGACAACGGATTATCAACGTCAGTGATCATGCAATGCATTGATTTAAATAATTTGAAGACTCACACAAATATGTTGGTCCGACCACAACATTGACACCAAAAAGATTGCACATCCCTTGTGTTGGAAAAATCACCCGCTAGAAAGGATTTTCAAGCTCCCTATGGCAACTTCTATGTTTCAATGAGAAATTAATAAGGAGAGTTTTTTGAATGCCTAACTCCAAGTTCTTATCTTCAATTGTTTGATTTATCAAACAAGATTTAGTTGGTTCTATTAATAGGTTAATTTTTTAAGCCTTGGCTTAACAACATGAATTGAGCCTATTGTCTTTTAAGGAGTGTTGAAGGAGGTGGGGCATTGTCTAAACTATTTTTGAATCATCCAAGTCACTAAAAGCACAAGGTGAAGAGAATAATATGATATGAAAGGGGCTTTATGTTCTTTAGTATGTGCACAAGTGGTGTGAAGTTGTTGAAATTGAAAAACTTACTTGAAAGTAAATAACATAAGTGATATATGTTGGAAAAGTGAAGTGTTATTTTATCAATTCCAATTTCTCAAGCAAATAAACAACAATTATCACACCATATAATTTTGGAAAAAATTACAATGCAAACCCTCACCCACTCAACAAGTAAATCCCCTTAAACAATTAATGTTTCTAACTATTGCATGGGTATAAACTTATGGATAGAGTGCAATTACATGACTTTGCTTGCATGTGTGTCACGTAGTTCAAGAAATGGCAGATTATGTGACCTATTGCCCATGCAATAGTGTAGAAATAACTTCATTAGTCGCATAGTTTTTCAGGAATCATGAGAACTAAATAGCTAGAAATCAATAATCCTCACAACTAAGTTTTGGGGGGAAATGGAATTGATACTATGATGTGTAATTTGATGTAAAGAATGGCCAAACACACACAATTAATAGGGTGTAGTTAGAAAAAAATGAAAAAGGTGAGTCGTGTGAGTAAACCAAAACAAACTAAGTTATTTCCCCAAGCATGTGATAAATTGAAGTGGAAGAATAAGAGACAAACAAACCTTGAGGTAAGCTTATTGGTGACTTGGCTTGGATGTGGAGCAAGAAGAAGAGGATTCCAATAGAGAAGATCGAGGGGGTGGAGAGGGGTGATCGTTTAGATTCTCCTATTCCTACCATGGTCACTAAAGTGTTTGTGGTGCACCAAATAGTGGCATGTCTAGCTAGTGAGATAGACAAAGGTGGGAGACCACAAATCCACAAAGAGTGTCTAGGATGGCAAGGGCTCATAATGTTGTCACCAATCTCAAATATTTAGGTATAATTGTAATCAACCAATTGTTTTAAAAGAGGTGTACTAATGTGTGAATGTCTCCAAATGTGGAAAAAATGATTTTGGTAATAAGTTTGCGTGATTGTGGAAAAAATAATTTTGGTAACAAGTTTGTGTGCATTAGGTCATTCCTTGCATCACATTATGTCTCTAATCATGGCCAACCACATTGTGTCTCCAATGGTGGCAAAAATAGTTTTCATAACAAGTTTGTGTGATGATAAAAGTAAAAATCACACCCCTAAGACTCTAGCAAGGGTTAAGCAATGTCGCAATTGCTACAAAATGCCTTCTAATTGTCGTAAATGACAATGATGAAATTCACCAATAAGGAAAGTGAAGGCATGTCAGAGGAAATTAAGCTCCACCAAAGGTGATGAAATCCAATGGAGCTCTCATTATCTATCTCAGGTGCCCTCATAATCTACAAAATATACCTAGTGTTGAGCATAAAGATGACCACTAAGACGCCTCTTAGTGAGTCATTGACAATGGATTATCAGCGTCAGTGATCAAGCAATGTATTGATTTAAATAATTTGAAGACTCACACAAATATTTTGGTCTGACCACAACATTAACACCAAAAAGATTGCACATCCCTTGTGTTGGAAAAAAACACCCGCTAGAAAGGATTTTCAAGCTACCTATGGCAACTTCTATGTTTTAATGAGAAATTACTAAGGAGACCTATTTGAATGCCTAACTCCAAGGTCTTATCTTATACCATCAATTGTTTGATTTTTCAAACAAGATTTAGTTGGTTCTATTAATAGGTTAATTTTTTAAGCCTTGGTTGGTGGCATGAACCCATCCTATTGTCTTTTAAGGAGTGTTGAAGGAGGTGGGGCATTGTCTAAACTATTTTTGAATCATCCAAGTCACTAAAAGCACAAGGTGAAGAGCATAATATGATATGAAAGGGGATTTGTGTTCTTTAATGTGTGCACAAGTGGTGTGAAGTTGTTGAAATTGAAAAACTTACTTGAAAGTAAATAACATAAGTGATCCATGCTAGAAAAATGAAGTGTTATTTTGTCAATTCCAATTTCTCAAGCAAATAAACAACAATTATCACACCATATAATTTTGGAAAAAATTACAGTGCAAATCCTCACCCATTCGACAAGTAAATCCCCTTAAACAAGTAATGTTTCTAACTATTGCACGGGTATAAACATATGGATAGAGTGCAACATGATCTTGCATGCATGTGTGCTACATAGTTCAAGAAATAACAGATTGTGTGAACTATTGCCCATGCGATAGTGTAGAAATAGCTTCATTAATCACATAGTTTTTCAGGAATGATGAAAAATAAATAGCTAGAAATCCATAAGCCTCACAACTAAGTTTTGGGGAAAAATGCAATTGATACTACAATGTGTAATATGATGCAAATAATGTCTAAACACACACAAACAATAGGGTGTAGTTAGAGAAAAAATGAAAAAATTGAGTCGTGTGAGTAAACCAAAACAAACTAATCTATTTCCTCAAGCATGTGATAAACTGAAGTGGAAGAATACGAGAGAAACAAGCCTTGAGGTAAGCTTATTGGTGACCTAGATTCGATGTGGAGCAAGAAGAAGAGGATTCCAATGGAGAAGCTTAATCAAAGAACCTGCACACAATGACAATGAAAACTAAAACTACAATTCTCCCATAATACTAACAAATCAAATGGTTCGTATAAAATTTGAAGAAGATGCATGCAAACCATTTTAATAAGATTTTAGGGGAGAAAGAACTTGAATGCATTGTATTTGAATATGAAGAACACAATACAAAATTGAAATATTTCACCTCGAGGGAGTGATGAAGATGACCTCCAAGATCTCTCTTCTAGGGTTGAGGAGGGGTCTTTCCTCCTTATGAGTCTCTTATTGATTTGGGAGTGATTTGAGTAAATGTCCCCCTTATGTAATGGGAAATGGAGAGGAATATGGGTAGCACAAACACCTTTGAAGCCCAATGAATTGGTTTGAATCAAGTGAGCTTGCAATCCCAAACTAAACTCTTGTAGCTTAATTACTCTCATTGAACCTATTTAATTGCATGAAGGAGGCCTTTATTTATAGGTTTTCCTAGAGGATGAAGTGGAGATCTTTTCCAAATCTTAACCCATGTGATTTCCTTGATTGACTCAAGTAATATGAAAAAATTGTTGGAATTGGGATTAACTAGGCATTTCAAGACTAAAGTTATGCATGAAGGAACCATGGTATTTGATGGGCAATGAAATTTAATGCATTGTAGGTGAAATAAGAATTGTGCAGGTATCAAAGTATTACCTATGCAATTTGTTAGACACTTGAACTAAGTGACTGCACAATTCTCCTTTTGGTCAAATTTTTGGTTTTAGTTAGATCCTTCATGACTAATTGGGATTTTCTCCATTATTTTTTGCTTCATTTTGGTGGTTAATGTTGGTTTATAATGTCGTATCTATAAATCATCTTAGGTGTGCAACCATGTGAAAGTGACATGATAACATATTCAACACTACAACCACAAGGAATGTTCTAGCACAACTTGAGCAAGGGAGGTATCAAACCTTATGAGGAACTTGGGTCTCCATTTAGTACAAATTTTTATATCATTATATGTGGAAAATCTAGTGTTTTTCTGTATTGGGGACTGGTGCATGTCTATTTTGCAGGAGGATTGAGATACATGTGGAGGATTGTTTAAGAGGTGTAACACTCTCTTACAGAGCCTTCATAACTCTCATCCTTAGCCCAAGAATATCAACACCTACAATGATGCTCATCTAAGTGATTTCTTCCCCTTTTCCTCCCTTTCATTTCCACTTATTTTAATTAGTTTACTAAAGTATATTGGAAATTAACCATAAGTTAGCTTTCACTTCCTTTGTTAATTGGTTATTAATTACTTGTAGGAAATCTAGTTTAAGTACCCTAATTAACCTATTACCTATAACTAATTAAGATCAAAACCTTATTTAATATAGAGGCTTTTCTCCCCTCTATTTTCTTTATCTCTTCCTCTTCCTTAGGGTTTCTTAGTTTTGCCCTAAAACTAAGTGGAAACTCCTTTGGTGGTGTTTGTAGTAGGGTGGGTCCCCATCCCTACTCATATGCTACAAACATCATTGATGATATCGGTGTCATGCTTTGAAATCCCTATCTAACTCATGGTAGTATATCCATATGGCTTCATGCCTTATGGGCTCTCTTTATCCATAGCCTATACTCCACCATTGCAATGAAATGGGGGAGTATCACCATCCTTATCAAATTTGATTACATTTTGTCAACCTTATCAGTTAAAGGTATCATCCATGGAATTTAAACACGGGTCTCCTCCAAGGGAACCCATGACTTTCACCAATCCACCTTCCCATGTTGACATTTATGTGGTTTATTACATGCTATTAATATAGTGGCATATTCCAATGGTGGGATTTTGTTCCACATTAATAATTACTCTACTTTTTCCATTTGTATATGTTGGGTGCATGATGTGAATAATCCCACATGCATAAAAATTATGAGGCAAAGGGGGTTCATAAGGAAATATCCATGATGTGAATATTCCCACATACATAACAAATATGAGACAAGGGGGGTTTATGAAGCAGTAACCACTGTAATAGTATATCCCTACAATATTATGATAATATTTTGTTCAACATTGTTCCACATCAATAACTATCCCTATGGTGGGATTTAGTTTCACATTAATAATAACAACATTCTAATTTAAGGTTGCAGATGTGTACATACCCTACCGCTACTCAAAGTGGGGGGAATATCACCATCGTTCTTTAATAATAGACAAGCTTTAATGAATTTGTTCCGCGTTAATGCTCCTCTTTTAACTAAGAAGAATGGGGATTTTGTTTCATAATGATAACTATACTCCACTATTGCATTGAAGTGGGGGAATATCACCACCCCGCTTTATTAACTAGAGAGATAAACCCATCATTCCATATTAATATATATACTCCAATGTTGCATGGAATTGGGGGAATATCACCACCCTCATTACTAATAAGATAGATGAACCCCTAGACAAACCCCATTGACTTTGTTCCACATAATTAATAACCACACTCCACTATAGAATCTAAGTGGGGGAATATTATCATCCTCGAAAAGACCCCTTGAATTTGTTTGATATCAATACTTGTCTATTAATTAAAAAAAATAGTAAAAAGGTAATTTATGAAGCATTACCAACACCAAAAACATTACAATATAAATTTTCATATTGATATTAAACCTGTGTTATTTTTCAAGAAAATAAATCGTTATATTCAATTTTTCAAGTGTGAAATCAGAATATATATGTCGAGTAGTGTTAGAAGGCCCCATATGTATTTATGACAAAAATATAACGTCATCACAAGCTTTATCAAACTTATATCTACTTATAAATGCAATCATCCTTGGTTCCAAAAAGGCAACCTTAAAAGATAAAAAATATCATATCTAACCTACTCCATCAAACAAAACATAATAAAACAACATATATCACATATATTCTATAAACTTCTTGAGTTAATATAAAGAAATTTCTAGGACAGAAACATAGGCCCATCCTCTAAATTCTTGTACAAAGAGAGACCCTTCCTTCAATGAAACAATTTCTTTAGACAATTGATCAACTCTTGTGTTGAATTCTTTGTATATACAAACAAAATATATAATTGAATTGTGGTTTTACATCCAAAACCTTATTCGTTATTGGAGATAATATACTATTATCATTTATGCATTTACTATTAGCTCAGTCCATTAGGGTTTTAGAGTCATTGAAAACTTGCAATTGTTTCCATTTTCTACTACTATCTTCAACAAAATCCAAAGAACATAAAACTTAGTTTTATTATTAGTTTCTTAACCCACACCATACTTCATGAGCAAATAATGGGAAGCCTCTAAAACCAAAATATCCCCTATCTTGCATATTCCTATTACACATTGACAAGCTCCATTGAAGAATCACCATGCTTTTTCATGAGTTCCTTTAAAATTCTCTAAGGTTTTTCTTTTAAAAGCTATCTACTACCCTTGAAAGATAACCTAATTTTATGTGCTACTTGAGTTAGAT
Organism: Picea glauca; assembly: GCA_000966675.3. NCBI lineage: Eukaryota > Viridiplantae > Streptophyta > Pinopsida > Pinales > Pinaceae > Picea > Picea glauca. The sequence continues at coordinate 148,120 of JZKD02S0742421.1, forward strand.
TCATATCCATGCCTTGGAAAACCATGCTATGATATTAATACTATTCTTACTTATAGTGTTAGGGTATTTTAAGGATCACAACCTAATGTGATGACAACAAAAGGGCACCATGGAATGTATGATGTGACTTGCAATGTGACCACTGTCGAATTAATACCAATATGATAACATCATCACTTAATGTGCTTGCTTATCGTGTATGTTACAACTTAATGTGACTATAAAGTCTTCAACAAAAGGGTGACATGGAATGTAAAATGTGACTTGTCATATGAGCACTATCCAATTGATATCATTAGCAATTGCCCTTGATGGTGCAAAGGAATGCCATAAAAATGTGATGCGGTTGAATGCAATATGTATGTTGAAGAAATGCAATGAAGTGATGCATGTAGATGATTTTGAGGACATCGAAAAACATGCTATTGAAGAGTGCTATATTGTTCTAGCAATTAAAAGTGGGTTTACACCACTTGCATGTCGACACACAAAGCAGGGTTGAGATTGACATTAGCAATAACACATTTGACACAACTCAATCAACATAACACAATTCACTTGCATGAATCTTGTAGAATGTTTCATTAAATCCTTAAAAAGGGTCTATATGTGGCTAAAATTCATTGGATTTAATGATTTACATTGTATTTTGAAAGATGTATTTTGTATATCTTATACATCGATATATAACACTAAATGAAATCTTATGTACAAAGTCATGGATATTTTGAATTTTGTGTGTATATCTCAATGTCATAACATGTAAGTAAAACACCCAAACTAACACAAAGATGACCAAAAAACCAATTGCAAAAGAATTTTAAAGCACCTATGCAAATAAATGAAAGAAAGCACGTCTTCTTATTTTTATTTATTTATTTGTACATTAAGAAACAAATTTATTGGCTAATGAAATAAATTCCAATACATTGCATGAAAAATATATTTACAAATGAGCCTATAAATTTTTTATATGTTAATGTTCAAGGCAATTTGTGTCTTGCATTATAAATCTATGCATTCAGACAATGGTCATGACTACTTAAAAATAACTGCAATCCATGCATTCACATACAATGGTCATGACTACTTAAAAATAGTTACAGAGAAAATACAAAAACATATATATATATATATATATATGGAATAGAGAGAGAAAAACTAGATATGCATTCACTCGAAATGATTATTTAAAAATAGATAAAGGGAATACATATGGAATGGAATAAAGAGAGAAATACCAAATATAAAAAAGTAAAATTTACTAAAAATATTGCATTAGACATTATAAGAGGTTAGAATGTCTAAGAAAAATTAAAATTAATTCATTTTTGCCTTCCAAATATTTAATACCATGGTATCTTTGAATGTAATTATGGAGGCCTAATTCATTTGAGAAATAGATTGGATTCTTCGATGGAGCTACTGCTGGAGGTAAATGTAGAGTTGGAATTTTTCTTAAGTTTAGTTCAGAACATGTTATCAAAGCTACACTTGTTGTTGATGAAGGTACTAATATTAAGGCAAAGATTCTTGGGTTATGGGGACTACTCACTCTGGCAAAGATTCTACATATTAATGAATTAATGATTGCAGGTGACTCTAAGGTGATTATAGACTGGTTTGAAGGTAAATGCACAATTCTCTCACAGGTTCTAAATCCTTGGCAAGAGAAGATACATGCATATAAATCGCTTTTCACTTGGCTTCACAGCATTAATATCCACGGGCAATTTAACTCTATTGCAGATTCACTGTCCAAATAAGCTCTGGATCAACATCATGGCTGGTTACAATTTGAAGAATTTGTAAAGAATACTCTGGTCAAGAGTGATAAACTCTATATCTTCTAAAGGATGTCAGGACAGATAGATGATCAAACAATTTTATGTCTTTTTTGTCAATTACTACTAAGTGTATATATGGTGTAAATGAAAAAGAAAAACAGAAGATAAAAACAGGAGACATATGCAAGCATGTATTGAGTCACAAGGTCATGGTTTTTTGGCGATATATAAGCCTCATTACAGTTTATATTTTGTACATGGAAAGTTTCCTTTGATTCAAATTTGAATAACAATGAAATTGTTTTTTTTTCCGTTGGGAAAAAAAAAGAGAAATAGTGTTGACGGTGGATTGAATGTAAAGGAAAAACACTGCATCAACCATCAACATCAACAATATGGTTTTCATCTTTACAAGACATTAGAATGGAAAAACAAAAGCAAATTCCAAGTGAATCAATGACATGAAACTCTTATTTGAGATTTAGTGGTCATACAAATTGTACATAAAGACAACAACATAGCAATGTACATGGGAAATTTTATATATGTTCAATATTTGTGATCTCAAACAAGGATTTTCAAAATGTCATTCAACAATTTCTCTAAACATTCTATCACCAATTTATGATTTTCTATTGGTTACAAAACTTAAAAATTATCTCACTTGCAATTGAATAGTAGTAAGCACTCCAAATGCACATCTCAACGATAGTAATTGATATTGTCAATAACAAGAGTAGATTTTCAAGTGTTGTAACAAGTTTAAACTATTGTTTTTTTTTGCAAAATACCCTTTTCTTTCACATTGAACACCTTTGATCTCTAACTAGACTTGAAGCTTGGTATTCTTGACCTTGTCTTTTCCCAATATTTTGATTATGAACAACAACAATGCAAACAAATTTCACAAAAGAGAAACAAAATTATAACCACAACTTGCCAAATCCCATAATCAACACCACACTAGTCCTTTGTCTACCATTGTAATTCAAAAAGGAAAGGTCAGAGTCACTTCATCAAGTATTTGTAAAAGATCATCAACTAGCTCAAATATGCTCTTATCAAATTGGGAACAATACTATCCTAGACACAAAATTTCAAAACAAAGAGCAAATTTATTATTGCTTCAATCTGCATGGCTGGAAAATACCCTCAAATTAAATTAATAATCCTAATAAAACCATGTAGCCTCCCTTTGAGAAACCCCACTAGTGAATTGCCTCAAAAAAACCATCAAAACTACATTTCCAACCATAAGTCATTTAATTCATGCAATGCTAGTGAAAACCGAGGAGGCTTGTAGGTAGGTGGTCTTTATCATCACAAGAATCAAAGGCATGGGAGAGAACGACCCTCAAAATTAGAGCATTTTTTCTAAAAGAAGAGCATCAGAGTGTGTCGTTGGTGAATATCCAAGAAGTATCCTTGGGGGTGCTTCAATTTAGCTTGGGGAAGACAAACCCTCCTAGGATTTGATCAATTCCTTCGCCTCCTTCTCCAATTCTTGAAACAATGGTCAAGCCCGAGGTTCTTCCTCTTCGTCTTATTTGCTCGAGTGGCGCCAATATTCTTTGTGGAGATCTAGGCATGTGAATTGAACGCCTGTTGACTATGCACCTTCAACGTCACTAGAGGTTGTTTTGGGGAGGAATAAGCCTCCGTTATCAAACAAAAAGTCCGTCCAACTCTCTTGTCTTTGGTGCATTTCTAAGGGTGGCTTTTCTCTTTCCCGTGGACGCTAGGGCTCACCATGGTGGGGCTCTATACTTCTCTGTAGCTATTGAAGAAACCATCAAGGCTCACCTTCCCAACCATTGCCTGACGTGCCCAAGCAATTCACGAGAGTCCTGTAGTAAATCCGGTTGTGCAATATTTATATGGTTTTGTCGACTAGAGCATAATAGCGAGGATTTTCTTCTTCACTTTTAGAGGTTGATTATCTGGAAGAGGGACATAATATAGAGTTCGAAGGTGCTTTATTCTTCCCTAATTCCTCGAGCATATCTTCGAAGGAAGCAGGGTGAAGGCTTCAGTTCATGGACCTTATGTTGAAAATGTCATCGTATGTGGCCGTGGTGGATAAGTTATTCATGACCTACATGCCCCCGAAAATGTCGCAAACGTAGACTAGGGCCTCATAGATGAGAACTAATATGGATTTGCTAATTAGAGCTTAAAGGCTATTAAATATATCATCACAACAAAAAATTGTAATAGAAGAATGGGTTTCATGATAATGAACCATGAAGAAACCTCCAATGGTTATTTAACAAAATGTAACAAACTTCTCATCGAAAAACATAAACTTGAAGAAAAAAACACCTTACAATGTATATATATGATGGCATTCTCTCTTTTTTTTCTAACAAAAAATTACTCATTATATTATATATCACTGTGTACACAGGAAAAAATCTTAGCCAGTAATATCAACTACAACTGTCCATGATAATGGCGATGATAAACACCCAAACCAACACGCAAGTTGAAGGAAGTATGGCAACCATTACAAATCTCATAGTCCAACAACTATCCACACTTGTTCTTCCAAAAAAGTGTAAACAAAAAGAAACATCATCTATCTCTAATGATTTAGCATAAAGCTAAAGATAATATCAAAGGAGTTATAATATAGGTTCAAGAAAAGAGTAGGACCCTCATTTCCTTCCACCCATTGATTATAAGTTATTTTTCCTTCTTGCATCTGGATAGCCTTCTTGGAAAGAATATTTGCCTCCATATTATATTCTCGATAAATACGAGAGAAGTTGATTGAACTGAATGATTTGTTGCAATCTCTGATTCTGTCCTTCCAACAATCTAAGGAAATTACCTGCAATTTCCTTATGACATTCAACTAGTCAATAATAATTTTAGAGTCTTTGAATACATGTAAATCCTCAATATGCAACCGAGATGCCAGAATAAGTGTTTCCCAAACTCCTAATAATTATGCCCTAGTATTGATGCCAGGGACACAGTTGAAAGTCCATTTGTATACAGTTTGGTCATTGATCCTAATCAACCCCCCTTCCCCACTCTGTTGTCCATTAGAGTGTGTTGCTCCATCAAACCAGGCCATTGTAGTCAATTCTTGGGGTGATGTTTTAATGGTTATGGATGTAGACACTTTCTGAGAATCTAAATGTCTGTCAATTCCTCCAAGAGACTTGTATACAACTGAACATATAGAAGGACTCCCATTTTCAAAAATTACCTTGTTACGTTCCAACCATATATGCCAACTAACAATGGAGGGAAGAGTAGGGTACTTCAGCTCCTGGTTTACCCAACTTTCATAACAATCATTTAAAAAAATCCCATCCCAAACATTCCTTAAATTTAGTCCTCTTATAATCTTGTGCCAGAGTGAAAAAACAATTGGCCAACATATGCTTAACTGTCTCTGGTTCCTTTGAAAATAAAAGGAATATACTAGGCCCTTCCCATCCTTTACATTGTAAGTTATCCCATGGAAGTATTTTGTTTTCCACACATAACCAAATGAAAAATTTAATTTTTAATGCTAAATCTCAAGTCCACAACTTTCTCCTCCAACTACCAATAGGATGCTGCCAAATTTTTAAAGCTAAGGCACAATAAACACTTTTGACAGATAGTTCACTTGAGTTATCACACCCAATCCATTTTAGCTCATCAAATATGTCCTAGAGTTGAACCTCTGAGCCAATTAAAGCCCTGTAATAAAAATCCCATTCCTTTGCCAAATCTCTAGTGAGCCCAAGTTCGACACTATCTTTCCACTGTGAGCAGATAATGCTTGGTCGGATACTTCCTCTAGCCTGATAGAGTAAGCTTATGTTTCTTTGCTTTAAAGAAGATAAGAGTTCTTGAGAAAGAATAGAGGAGTTCCCCATTCCCATTATCATATCTTTGCCTATTAAAACAGAATGACCAGACCCAAGACTCCAACTCAACCAATGAGTTATAAGATGTAATGACTTTAATAAAAAATTCTAGGTTTGAGAAGCAAAAGTCGTTCTATGTGTAGTCGATTTGAGCCATGTAGATATCGAGCAGTAAGGAAGGTATTTGTCTTTTATGACCCTATGTCAGATACCATCCTTCATCAAGACTCGCCACAGAGAGTTTGTCGCCAACACTTTATTAAAAAGATAAATGTTCCTTAAACCCCAACAACCAAAGAGCTTTGGTTTTGCAATAATCTCCCATCTACAAAGATGAAGATAATGTTTTTCACTATAGCCTGACCAAAGGAAAGTAAAAATTAAATGTCTGATCTTGTTGAGCACAAAAACAGGTATACAACCAATGCCATCCAATAAACATGTTGACTTTCAAGTACAACTTTAATAAGAACAAAGCACCCACCAAGAGATAGCCACTTGTTACACCAATGACCAATCCTTTTTTCAAATTTTGCAGTTAACCATCTCCAGTCTTCAGCCTTGAATTTTTCGGCCTTAAGAAAATTGGCAAGATATCTAAATCCTTCCGAGAGATCAACAAAGTTGTAAGGAAAGACTTTTTTGAAGTTTTCTAATATCTCCCATTGAATTCCAGAATGATGAAAGGTTGACTTTGAAAAATTTACCATCATACCCGTCGCTCTGCAGAAGATTTTTAGAATGTCGTCAATCTCCTTCCATTCCTGTAAAGAAGCCCTAGTCATAATCAGTACATCATCCACACACAAAAAAGGTGGAGTATCTTAACTAATTTGGAGACCTTCACACCCGTCAACTTCCCTTCAGCCCGACCTTTCTTTAGAAGCAAACTAATTCCTTCCATCACTAAAATAAACAACAATGGAGATAAAGGGCATCCTTGTCTCAATCCTCTGCCACTCTGGAAAAAAGGAGTAGTCTCCCCATTTATCATGATTGCATATGACACATTGATCACACAACTCATTATCCAATTGGTGGTTAAAAGACCAAATCCTGTTTGTATTAAGGTCATTCTTAAGTAGTCCCAATTAATACAGTCATATGCCTTCTTAAGGTCAAGCTTCAAAATCAATGCCTTCAACTTTTTCAACTTAATACTATGCAAACATTCCTGGGCCGTACCAATGGCATCCAGGATCTGTCTTCCCTTTAAAAACCCCCATTTGCTCTCCAGACAGGGTCCGAGAGAGAATTGGTTTTATCTTATTCGCAATGATCTTTGCTATAAGTTTATAACACAAATTACATAGAGCTATAGGTCTAAAGTTGCCAAAAGAAGATGGCTTATTGACTTTTGGAATTAGGGCCAAAAAAGTCAAATTTAAAGATCTTACCACCTCACCTCTTTTCTTGGAATCCTCAACCACCTCCAACAAATCATCCCCTACCAGATCGAAGAAGTGAATGAAGAACTTGACCGTCCATCCATCAGGTCCCGAACTTTTGTCCTTCGCAAAAATGTTGAGAACTACCCATAATTCCTCCTTTGTACATGGTCTTTCAAGAAGCAAAGTATCCTCCTCATTGACTAAACGTGGGTAAAGTTTGGTTGTATAGACCTGATCAGTAATAGTAGATTGTTCCAACTCCTCAAAAAAACCTTTGAAATGTCTGGTTGCCTCTTTTTTAAGAACCTCTTGCCCAAAATGGACCTGCCCATTCTCACCTAGAACTTCCCAAATATGTTTGTTGTTCCTTCTAAAACTGGCGAATTGATGAAAACATTTCGTATTTTGGTCTCCACTTTTAATCCAAAATGCTCTGCTCCGATGTCTCCAAAGTTCCTCTTTTGCTAGGAGAAGATTATTTCGCTCTTCCTCTAACAACTTTATGTGGCAGTCTACTTCTCGTCTCCTCACACCCCCAATTTTCTCCTGATATGTGGCCTAGAGCTCCTCCTCCAACTTTTCTAATTTTAAATATTTATGCAATCTTTGTTGTTTTGCCCAATCTTTTACGCGTTGTTTTAACAGTTTCAATTTCCATACTAGTCTTCGTTGTATCCCAGACTCTTGAAAAAATTGTTGATCATTCCAGACTTCATGAACTATAAGAGAGAATTATTCTTCTCTCAGCCACATCAGATTTAATTTGAAAGGGTAGGTTGTAGAATGTAAGTTGTTTTCAAGCTGCAAGAGAACAAGAGCATGGTCCGATAGATATGGATAGGCAACCCAAGACCTGTATCTTCCAGCATAGTTCAAGAGATCTTCAGACATATAAACCCATTCCAATCTTTTAGTTATGCACTCAACTCCAGATCTTCCATTTCACCAAGTTGGTACTATTTCATCAGGTAATATATCAACAAGCCTATTATCCTGAAAAATATCTTTGAAATACCTTTCCAACTGATCCAGATGAGCTGAAACTCCCCAAACCTCAACAACACTAATTGTAAAATTTAAATCCCCTGCTACTATCTGATTTTTATGGGCTAGCATACCCTGATTGACCACCTTGTCCCAAAATGATTTTCTGTCTGAACAAGATCCATACACATTTAAAAGTGAGATCAACCTTTTGTTCTCAAAACAATTACCTGTCATAAAAATACCACCACAACTTAAGTAAGGAACTGGATCAAACTTATTTGGATCCCATGTCACCAAAAGTCCCCCAGACTTGCCAACCGAGCTAACAACACATACTAACCAAGCAAGTCATAAAACATTCATGAATAATCTAGCCTTCTTTTCATCAACCAAAGTTTCTTGCAAAAAAATAATATCTGGATTAATCCTATCAAGCAGTCTACGCGGGGAGGCAGATTTTAGGGTCTCCCCCACCCCTCTGATATTTAAGGAGAGCAAGATCATGATTTAGTCCTGGCGAGGGATTTCATGCCTCTAAGTGCCCCATTATCAGAGAAATTGGTAAAAAGCAAATCAGGAGTTGTGGAAACAAAATCTGTTTTTTTGCGAGCACTCCTGGTTTTAATAGGGGATATCTCATAGCCCAAGCCCCACGACTAAGAAAATTCTTTCTCGGTACCCTCCCCAGTTCTTTCAAACATCCCAGTATCTCCACTAGGCCCTATTCTTTTGACTACAGACCTCCCCTGGTAAGTAGGGATAGGTATAGGAGACATAGTCACTCTGTAAGAAGGAACCATTGAATCCATAACAACTACTAGGGAACTTTCTCCTAGTTCGGGCTCCCTAAAGCCTGGTAGAATGCTACTCTCCCCCACAGGCTCACTAGAAATGCCCCTTTCTCCCCGAGGTTCCACATTCATAGTAGAAATAGTACTAGGTAGAATGAATCTGTCCCCCACAGGTTCACTGGAAATACCCCTTTCTCCCTAAGGTTCCACAATCACAGTAGTAGTAATATTTCGATCCCCCCCCACCCTAAACAAATGAGTCAACCTCAAGTATGTTAATCTGCCACAAGAAGTAACATGCAAGTTCCCCGCTTCCAAAGCAGTGGAGGAATCCAAGGAATCACACTCCCAAGCCAACAACGAATTAAAAAGAGAAGGGAAGAAAACTTTTAACTTACCTGTAACAGTGTCCAAAGTCTCAGATGGTTTGTCCTTCTCCGTTGCAGAGTTATTTGCGCCAAAATCAAATGAGTCCACCCCTCGAGAATCTTCACGAGTCGATTTTCTGAGCATAGAGTCTTCCTCCTCCTCCTCCTCCTCCATTGAACCCTGACAGTCCCTTCTCAGATGGCCAGTCCTTTGACAAAAAGTGCACCTAAACGAGATTCCAAGATAGTCCAATTTTTGGCTCAAAGTATGGCCCCACCAGACTATCTCTAATGTCTCCAATAACCCAGAGTGAATATCAATCTCAACTAAAACATTACCCAATCGCTTATCAAGTGCCTTAAGGGATTGTTCATCAACTTTTATAAATCGACCGAGCACATTACCTATGGCTTCCAGAGCCTTAGCATTCCATAGTTGTAATGGCACCCCAAGTAACAGAACCCAAAGGTGGGGGAACTGGAAATATTCATTTGCAAGATGAAAACAAACCCTCCAATGCTTTAACATGAAGCTGCTACCATCAATAACCCATAGCTTATCCAACACTAAAAGAGTATCTTTTGGAATTTTGAAATGAAAACCGAACCAACCCCTCGACAAAAACAAAACTTCTGGATTGTACTCCAACAAGGGAGGCCAAGTGAACATTACCCAGACTGATATAGATTTTTTGCATAAGGAACGATAGGAAAGACGTCCCACCAGCACACAAAGAGCCAGATTAATAGTTTCTTCTAAACCGATATCAACACCCATTACAAACCTGCGTTTTGACCAATTTGAAGTCCACAGTTTTATTTGAGTGCCTCTTCTGCCCTCTGCCCTGTGCACCGTTCCTCCCAGGTTTTTACGACCATCAGACCTCCCTAAAACATCCTATCCACCAATACGAAACACCGTGTCTACTCTCTGGCTAAGGGGAGAACCTTCTGGTTAGATCTTTGAGGAAAACGAGAAAACAGGGACAGACTTGTCCTTTACCACTGAAGAAGGCTTAGGAAACAGGGGCGTGTTTGCCAACTTCGAAGGGTTAATACCGGTACCTACACTGAGCTCGTCAGTCGAGGCGAATAAACCGGCTCTGTTCCATCCGAAAGCTTCTCAAACGTAATAGGACTCTGCCACCTAAACTCAACTGCCCCCCTCACCAAACTTTCGACAAGACACAAGTTAAGAAGTGCAGTAAAGTCTAAGTTCTCGAATAAATGCTTACCCATCATATCACTGACTGATATGAGAAAGGAGAATAGGATCAAACTAAACAAACATCTATGATCACTAAAAATCTGCCTAAACTAACTACAACTGCCCCTAAACTAGCACAACCAAGAAAACATTACTTCCACTGTACGCTGAAGACAACTAAATCCTCTAAAGCTAAGCCCAAGTACCGACCCATCTACCATTGTAGGAAGTTGCATGTTGTTGCTCCTCTTCTCACTCACTTGCAGGTTCACGAACCCTTACATCACATTTTCAGAATTGCAAGTACCTTTCAATCCTCTCTTACTATGCTTGTTTATGGTGTTTGCATATTTTATGCGTTGCAACCTAAGGTCACCATAAAGTCTTCAACAAAATGGCGCCATGGAATGTAAGATGTGACTTGCCATGCGACCACTATGCAGGCTCGGGGAAGAAGAGCCTATCCATCAAATCCAATTCGTGAAGAACAATAGTATAACTGTGAAATGATGGAATGTATGAGGTGTACAACGTGGAGTGAAAGAGATTCCATCATGTGGGGATTCTATTATTATCTGAAAATCCGTTACTCCTTTTGGAGTATGATGTTTAAATATAGATTTCCTGACTACCATTATGAATTAGGCCAGAAGGACGCCATATTTTAAATTAAAATGAAAAACTAACTTACTAATTAATATTATTCCTTTTATACTTTCCGGCTTCCAAATGTAGAAAGACTGATGGATGCCGAATAAAGTCTCTTTACCAGGCATCCCAAATGATTCCAAAGAAAAGGTGAAATAAGACCATAATCTACAGGGCAGGAAGGATGCCCAAAAGCATTTATATTTATCTTAAATGAATAATTAAGTATGCTGTTCAATTGTAA